>CM022399.1:80708655-80766365 GCA_011833715.1 Carcinoscorpius rotundicauda | reverse complement strand
TAACATGTTCAAGAAAGAAATTACAAATATATCTTTATGGCAAATCCTGACTTTTCCAAAATAAATCTGACCACATCCATTCCCTCTCTTTAGTTGATCACTCACCAAATCAGATTACAAGTATCCAGAGAAGTAGCTTCTACATCTTACAACAATAACGTTTCACATACACAAGTGTAAAGTACAATACAACCATCTCATGAAACAATGGATAAGACTCTTTGAATCTTAACCCATTCTTAGATATCCCTCTTTGTGTGACACTGAAGGGAGAGTCTGCATGATAAATTTCAACTAATTATATGCAATGACAAATCAGTAACATCTCAGTGATTAGCTTTCATTATGCTCCAAATGCTATGTGTGATGTGTAAATATTTACACACTTATATGTGGTGAATTAGTACAATATTATTATGATGGTCAACAACTAAGTTACTGCTATAATGAAATTATATACTCTTCTTTATTGTTGACATGATTTTGCTTGTATTTACTGAAACCAAGTTTTGTGTGTCTACAGCATTGTTCCCCTTGCAAAAGATGCTATTTAAAAGCTTTCATGTCCAAAGCACACCACTCTTTCATGCATGTTTTCCATAAGACATACAGAATATGACGAAGGTACTTTCACAATGCATGTTACAACAGCGCAATAACATATATAATCTTTAAGTACTGCTTCTGGTGGTTTGCGTGTTATTTATTATTTTATACTGGTAATTGTATTTGTTTCATTCTACATCTTCTTTACTCTATTACTATGTGTAGGGGTCAGTGGGTGTTATCACACATGTGAATACATGTGGTAGCAGATTGTAATTAAGATGTAATAGCACACAATAATTAATTAATTTAAAAATAAATATTAAAACAAATTCCTAAATATAAACTTTTGTTTGTCATGCACTATACTAAAGGTTTTTTCAGGTTAAATTATATTTCTGATGTCCAAAGGCAAATTTTATATTTTTAACAAATAGAAATTTAAATTACCAAATTTTGACAAGCTAGAATATAAAGAGTTGGTAGTGGGTGATGATGACTAGCTGCCTTCCCTCTAGTCTTACATTGCTAAATTAGGGAAGTCTAGCACTGATAGCCCTCGTAAAGCTTTGCTCGAAATTTAAAACAAATGAGTTCGGTTTGAAAATGGAAATTATTATTCAAATTTTAGTATTATACATTAGTTAAATTTTTGATTTATAAGTAAATATTAAAAAAAAAAAAATTCTAAATGTCAGTTTTTGTGCATTATATGATGTGCTCAGATTAGAGTTTGTGATGTCCAAATACCAAAACTACAGTTTCTTTTGAATTAGGAAATCAAATTACTGATATTGAGAAGTTATAAGTTGGAAAATTGACTCTCCCATCTTTTCTGCTTGCGACATTTACTGAATTAGTCTCAGTGCCCCTACCTACCTCTTTTCATTTTTGGAAGCACTTACTTATGTACATTTACTTCTGAATATGACTCAAACAGAGCTAAGTTACAGAGTTTTATAAATTATAGTGCAATTCTTTGGTTCTGATATTGTAATTCAGAAGCCCCGAATGAGTAAAAAGTTCAAAACTAAAAAAATATTATTGTTTACTCTACTTCTTTATTTACTGTTCTGTATTTTAAGAAAACTTAAACTTAAAAACGTTTTTTTATCAATTATAACTTAGTTGTGACTATTTTATACTAATACAGCCAATACAGGTCACTTTGTAAAGACAAGTTTCAGGTTCTTGAATAAAGAAACAAGTGCACGTGTACTGCATCATAGCAACTCAAGTAATATCAGCCAAAAACGGCTGTAGGGTCAATTGAACAAAAAGTATAAACATGTGTATAAATGTTATGAGATTTTAAAATATTCAAACAAAACCTCTCTTTTCATATTATAATATGAAACAAAGAAAATAGTGTAATTCATTTGTAGGGTTAATTCAAATTTTAAGATGAATCTTCAAATAAGCACAGTTACTTTGTGAATATTGATGTACTGTTTGTCGTCTGAACAGAACTAATAACTGGAAGAAATTCCTCTGAACTGAAAACTGAGTGACAGTAAGCATAAAGAAGATAATTTTTGTTACCTTATTTTCAGTGTTTATTTAATTAAACAGAATTTTATGCATTAATATATATTTCTTAATGTCTACATGATACATTATAAATTACAGATGACATACATCATTCTCTTGGCTTCAATATATTCAAAGACCATGTTTAACTCTGTTAAATTTGATAACTTCAGTTAACTTTAAATGAGCTATTACAATAAAAAATATTTAATTCAATACTTTATTTAATACTGGAAACATAAAATAATAAAATCAATAATATATTTTTTTAATTTGGTGAACTTAAACAATGACATATTTGCTGACTTGAATGAGTACAAAGACGTATGTTTACACAAAATCAACTTAACTCGTTTTATTATGCACACACTTTTTTTTCTGGTATTTGAGGACACCCAGTAGGATAAAAACTACATCTTTCCCAAACCATAAGCTTGATGTATAATATTTTTCAAAATTGTTTGCTAAATTCAACAGTTTTAATAAACCAAAGAAATGTAAGCAAAAATATAAAGGACTCTTTTCAAAATGATTGCAAAGTTATTTAATAAAATAAGCTTACACAATAATTTTGATCCAAATAGCCTGATTCTAAATGCAAGACTGTAAACATTTCCTATAACTTCATGGTTGAGTAATTACTGTAACGTTGCTCATCAGACTGCTATAATTTTATATTTCACTACTTTGATATGATGATCTCTTTATCACATAAACAAAGTTACACAAAAATTACATCATAGTGAAACAGACATGCTGTAACTAATTAAGACTTGAGATACTTCCTCAGGCTATGTGTTATATTTTATACTTGTGAAGAATATCCAAGTTTTAACTAAGGAAAATACTTCATAACATAAATCATTAAGTTTACCATTGATAGTTACAAAAATGACTGGTCCACTGTCTATAACTTTTATTTATAAAGACATGTTCCAGTAAATATTTAAAAGTAAAAATTAAAGATCAAAATAAAATGGCTTGTTTCACATGAAAAGTCAATATAAGTACTAGCATGATAAAGATTATAATATTATAATCTGAAATCATACCACTGATGAATACAACCAACTAAAAATAAATTTGTCGAGTGTAAAACAAGTTCTAAAACATGGATCAATAGTTTTTCATGTTTAATTTTCATTTTCAGTATTGCTACAGAATTTAGTAAGTTTTGCAGACTGACTGATTTTTGCAGGCCATCTAATTTACATATAAACCACCAAACTGCAACACTAAAATCATTCAGCATCAAAGCCTTTACTGTTTCCCATTAATAATTTTTAATGTAATATTTACTAATTATTAGAAGAAAAAAACCTGCAAATGAACAGACAAAAATATTATAATTAAAATTTCACTTATTACTGAAAAGCAAAATCAGTTTGTGGGCACAAGGATGTTAATCCAGTTTCTTTGTTACAAAAGAAGTTATCTCAGCTGAAATATAGATAGAAACAAGTTTCTTCCAGCAAACTGTTTTAAACTGATCATTTTCTTGGCAAAAGAAACAGACACTTCATCATTATGTTACTGAAGACCTAATCCAGGAACTTCAAACTACTTTTTTCTTGCAAATTACAACTAGTTATATTGTGATTACACTTTCCTTACACTTCTATTAAAAAGAGATTCTCATTTAACATTTAGATGTGAAGACATAACAAAAAAATAAAAATCTAGACTGGCACTTCCTGAAGTCTTGACATCATATTTCCCCTTTAATAAATGTGGTTCCTTGCACACACACCCTTTTTCAAATGAAGAGATACAATACACACATACAGATTAAAATGTTATATGTGTTGTTGCACTTACTTATAACCTCATTTATAAAAAAATTATATTAAAATGCTTAATTTTGCATTATTACACAATCAACTGCACCCTAACTGCTATTGTTCCCTCCACCTACACTTTTGGAAATAATTATCAAAACCATATTAATTGTTCCCTGTAAATAATACATACCCAACTGCTTCTTTCACAATGCAAAGAATACAAATAGGTAAGCCATATACTGGTTCAGTGGTCGCAGCTGTGAACAAGCTACTGTAAGTCACTTCAGCTTACTGTAGCCTTTGTAAGCAAATTCTTAGGGCTGAAGAAGAAAACTTTTATTGGTACACATGATAGCAAACATACACTGGCCCAGTGGTTGCAGCTGTAAACAAGCTACTGTAAGTCACTTCAGCTTACTGTAGCATGTGCATGCAAATTCTTATGACAAAAGAACAAAACTTTTATTGGCAATATGACAGCAAATATTATAATGGAGACACAGAGCAAATCATTCTTTCTATTTCTTTTGCTACTGCTTTGGTGTGTGTGAGGTGTATGTGTTTTCTTAAATCAAAGCCACATTGGACTATCTGCTGTATCTTCTGAGAGGAATAAAACCCCTGATTTTAGTCTTGTAAAGACGAAGACTTACTGCTGTCCGAGTTTGGGGCACTGCTTTATTCAATGAATGCTTTTCTATCAAAACTAATAAATCTGCCTCTAAAACAAAATCACGTGATGTGTTTTCCCATAAAGGTCGAGAACTTTACATTTTGTCATTTTAATGTAATTATTCGTCACATATGTAAATTTTATACATACAACAGATTATAAAAAAACACTAATATCTTTTAATATTACCTTAACTGAACCATGTGAATAATAGACACAAGGTAAACTCGTATCTCTCCAGAGTGATCACTCTCAATCAGATACGTACTTACACGACGGTCGATCCCTTTCATACAAGCTTGATACTTCCTGCGTGTTGACTGTTTCTTACAGAGCACGGTAAACCTACATTACAATGGACACGGTTCAGTATAGCTAGACAGATCATAATTTCTCGTCAGAACGGATAAGTTGATGTTTACGTTTTATGGACTGGCGACCAGAGTAGTTGTTGTTGTTGTTTTGAATTAAGCACAAAGCTACACAATGGGCTATCTGTGCTCTGCCCACCACGGGTATCGAAACCCGGATTTTAGCGTGTAAGTCCGCAGACATACCGCTGAGCCACTGGGGGGCTACGACCAGAGTAACAAACAAGTAATCGAAAGACATGTACTGTTGACCGTCTAATAACATTTAAGAGATCGTGTCGATTACAGTTCACTTCCAGGCAACGTTAACGAGGTCTGGCTTAGTTTATCACAACAATGAAATATGTACACCAACACACAGTTAATCAACTAAAGAGTTTATCAATATTCAGGAACTTACTCTCCTCAAAATGATCTTTATTCGATTCGATCGTTCTAACTGGCATTAACACAGAATTCTATTAACAAACGGATATTACACTTCCCCCTTCCGTTCCGATGTGTCGGTATTTGAGTATTGTTGTTAAATACCCAGGAGGGTCAGGTACATTCATAGCATCAAAAACAAAACAAAAAAAATATTATTTTTTTATTATTATTTATTTATTTATTGTTATTATTATTTTTTTATAGCTTTGGGCCAGAGTAAAAGTATAACTTGATGCTCAGGCCCATTTCAGGGCTCTCTTGTGTGTTTTTTTTCAAAGAAAGAATGCTACTACTACTACGTGTAGTAGCACGCACACACAAACAAATAAAAGTAAGTATATTAATAATTATTAATCAATAATTGTATGATAAATAGTAATCAAGGACTAAGAGTCTAGTGCATAGTGGCCAGCTTGAGTTACATTACTTAAATATAAGTTAAAAGGGGAGAGGTATTTAGGACTATTTTTATCACGTACGTGATATCTGTCGAGATCACACATTAATTCATTTTTATGCCAATTCTTATTGAAGTATTTTAGAGTGTTATGCAGGAGTCTTTCAGATATTGTGTCTATGTTTGCATACTTGTGCATGAATGTGGTTGAGGTGCTACGTGGTACTTTATATGCTGAAGTTAGTACTGAATTTTGTATACGTTGAAGTTTCTGTACATGTGTAGGTGCTATGTTAATCCATGCAGGTGATGCATATTCTATTGTTGGTCTAATGTACGTTTTGTAGATTTTAAGTATGTTTGCTGGTGATGTTCCTTGGTTTTTACCTGAAAGACTTCTTACATAATTTGCTCTTTTCCAGATTCGTGTCAGTACATTTTTGATATGTGGTATCCACGTTAATTTTGAGTCATAGGTTAGACCCAGAAATTTAGCAGAAGTAGCAGTCAGTAAGAGTGATCCATTCATATATAGTTTTGGTGGATCTTTTTTCAGCTTATTCAGTCTGCTGAATAATATGACTTGGGTTTTTGGGATATTGATTTTGATTCGGTATTTCTGGCAGTATTCTTCAATGCTATTTAGGACTGGCTGTAGGTTCGTTGCTGCTATCGATGGAGTGGGGGCACTTTTCCAGACTGCTACATCGTCAGCGAACTGTGATGCATAACCTAAATTTAGGTCCGACAGAGGCATATTGCTCACGTACATGATAAATAGTATAGGGCTAACAACCCCTCCCTGCGGAACTCCTGCTTCGGGTGAAAAGGGCCCTGAGTGGGCCCCATTTACATTAACATTCTGTTATCCAGGAAGTTGGAGAGCCAGCGAATAGTCTCCTGGGGTAATTTCATTTCCAGTAGTCTATGTCGTAAACCGTTATGCCACACTGTGTCAAATGCTTTCTCAATGTCGAGAAAGCAAGCTACAGTGCATTCATTTTTATTGAAGCTGTCGGTAATCGATTCTGTCAGTCGAATCAGGTGGTCTGTTGTTTGGCGGTATTTTCGAAATCCATTTTGTATTTCTGGTAATTTTGAATTTTCTTCTAAGTAAACTGACAGACGATTACTAATTATCCTCTCTAATACTTTACCAATACAACTGGTTAAACTAATTGGGGGGTAGTTGTTTGGTTTATTCGCTGGCTTTCCTTCTTTCTGGAACATTAATATTGTTGCTTCCTTCCAAGAAACGGGGATATATCCAGCTGATAGTGAGGGATTAAATAATGCTGTTAGGTGTTCATATAATCTCTGAGTGCCTTGTTTTAGGAGGATAGCTTGAATACCATCTTCTCCAGGGGCTTTGTTTTTAGTGTTCTTAATAGCTGTTACGACTTCTGTTACAGTGATATGATTTATCAATTGTTGAGTGCTCCAGTCTTTTGCTTTTTCTTGGTGTGTAAGTGTGTTGACTGGAAATACAGGTGTAAAAATGCTTCTGTTTTGATCAATAAAGTTTGTAACTGTATTA
The DNA here is from genome assembly GCA_011833715.1 of Carcinoscorpius rotundicauda. NCBI lineage: Eukaryota > Metazoa > Arthropoda > Merostomata > Xiphosura > Limulidae > Carcinoscorpius > Carcinoscorpius rotundicauda. Next base: position 80,759,101 of record CM022399.1, on the reverse strand, counting down.
TAAAAATACCTGTTCATGTGTGGTTCATGATGTGTCTTGAACGTGTTGACCAGGTGTTTTTTAAATAACTCGGCTTTTTCTGTGTTAGTGTATGCTGTTTCTCCATCCAGTTCCAGTGGTGGATAAACTGTGTTTGTTGTTCCTGTATTTGTAAATCTTTTCAAGTGTGTCCAGAATTGTTTAGGATCAGTTTTGTGATTTAGTTCGGAACAGAAGTTATCCCAGTTTTCTTGTTTTTGTTGTCTGATCAAGTTTCGTATTTTATTCCTTATTGTGTTTATCTGAGTTTTGAGTGTGGGGTTGCGAGTTTGAATGTACTGTTTGCGGAGTATACGTCTGTTTTTAACTAAGTGTATTATGTCTTTATGCGGTTGCCATGAATGAGATGTTGTGAAGTGTTTTTGTTTCGGTATCGAACTGTTTGCTGCATTTTTTAGACCCTCAGAGATGATATGACAGTATGCATCTATATCTGATGCGTCCGCGGCTATATGCAGTACCTCGGGAGGTAAGGTTTCATTTAAAATAGATTGAAAAACTGGCCAATTAGCCTTTTTGTAGTTCAGTTGGTCTTTAGCTATGATTGTGTTTAAGTGGTGGGTGAGATTGAAGATACACCAGACTGGGAGGTGGTCACTATCTAAATCGTGACCAATATGAAAATTTACAAATTTGTGACTCATATTTGACGAACACAGGCATAGATCCAGTATTTCACTGGTGCCGTGTGCGTACGATATATGTGTCGGAGTTGCATCGTTTAATAATGTCATGTTTGAATCATCCAAAAATTGATAAAGTAGGTTGCCATTTGCGTTTGTACTGCGACAGTTGAATGCTATGTGTTTACTGTTTAGGTCGCCAATAATAATAATATTACAATTGCTATTATATAATATATTCAGTAAATTTACATCTAACACTGTACTAGGCGAGCAATAGATTCCCGCCACGGTAACATCTGTATGATTTTGCGTTTTTATCTTAATAATTATTGTTTCATTACTGGATGGGATACTAAGTTCTTGAACTATAAGTTCAGTCTTATACAATAATAATATCCCTCTGTTTGGATCTCTATTATCCTTCCTGTCATGCCTAATAATGGAGTATCCACTTAACTTAAATCTATGGAAGTTACATAGGAGAGTTTCACTAATTAAAATTACATCAGGTTTCATGGAGTTTGTTGTATCTTCAATCTCATGTTTCTTGGAGGCAAGAGCACCCTGGATATTGATATGTAGGACTGTGAAGTTATCCATGTTTAGTAGTGTTTATAAGTGAGGTTAAAATTTGCGGCAAGAATTTCTGTATGTTTTTCAAAATGATTTTGACTATTATGTCTGTAAGACTGTCTGTGTTTGTGGGGTTTGTATATTCTGTGATTACTTCCGAGAGAGTGGAAGTTATGGCAGATGCCAATGAGGTTTCTATTGTTGTTGGTGTTGTTGGTTGTGTGTTTTGAGGTGGTGTGGGTTGTACCTCTTCACGTGGTAAAGGTTTTTCTTGTCCGGATGATGAGTTTTTAACCACTGCAGCATAAGTGTTTGTTTGTGTAGTTGTGCTTTGCGGTGCTGGAGTGGTGGGTGTGGGTTCCTTAATTGTTCGTGGTGGTGGTGGCTTGTTCGTGTTAGGATTTTTAATTTCGTATAAGTGTGTTTTAATTGTTTTATATTTCTGGCATCCTTTGTAGTTTGCCGTGTGTTCTTCCCCGCAATTGCAGCATTTGGGTTTGGGGTTCTGTTTTGTACACTGTGTAATGTGGTGATTCTCTCCACAGCCTACACAACGTGCATTTGCTTAGCATGCTGCTGCTACATGTCCAAACCTTTGGCATCAGTAGCACTGTGTGACAACCACTGCCGGTGTTTTTGTTGGTTCGACTGTGTACTTTTGATACCACATAGTGATACCATTGTTTATGTATTGTGTGATGTCTTGACTGTTGTCTGTGACCACTTTAATTAGGTTGGTGGGTTTTTTGTGATATTTGACATTATTCGGTCTACTGAAATATGTTTTATGTTTTGTCTACTTAACTCTTCCTTGATGTCCTCTATATCTATTGTATAATGAACACCTCGTATCACAAAAGATTGCGGTGTCGGTTTAGTTCCTGATAGATGTATTGAAATATTTCCGGTTTTAAACGCGTCCGCAGGCCAAGCTTTCAGTAGGCTGTTAAGGTCAGCGGGTTCCTGACCTTGAACTAGAACACCGCCTCTGGGCAGACGCTTTATGTTAGTGATTCTCGTATTGGGTTTACACCTGTAAACCTCTTTGGCCAATTGAGGTTGGTTCAAACTACCAGGAACTCCTTGTATTATAATACCGTATTTAGGTACTTTTGTGACTTGTTGTGTATGTGTGTCTGTATCTGTGGTGATTGTATTTTGTTTGATTTAGTTTTTTCTGACTACGGGTCTGCACAAGCGTGAAGCCGTCGTCGTCAGAAAGATCTTCAATTTTATCTGTATTTGGTTTGTGTGGAATATCCAGGGTGAGGGTTTGAATACTTGCACTGCTAGTTGATGGCATATTGTTATCTATTTCCGTGATTTTAACAACATTATCTTCAGATATCGGAGGTTCTTCCTTAACCAACTTTCTCTTTTTCCTCGCATTAGTCTTCAGTTAGAATAATCTAAAAATTGAGCCAGATATGAAATCCCCAGTTATTACACCATATATGGAGTGATAGACATAAGATAGTCTAAACCTCACAAGATATCAATGGTTACGAATAAAAATAGTGCCATTATTCTCAGCTTTCAATCAGTTTCAAAACGTTCAAGTTTCTACATCCTAAACTACACAATAAACTTACATGAAAGAGGGTTGATATGTTAATAAATACAACCCTAAATATATTTTTCCGAAGAAAATCAGACTTGAGGCCAAGAGTTCAACATAAGGAATTAAAAAAGGTCTTCAGAAGGCTAACAGAACAGTTCAGAATGAAAACAAAACTTATTATGTAGATGAAAAACTATTCCATGAATAAAAAAAATTAACATTTTCATTTTATAACCTTTTTATGCCACATAACATGAAAATATTTATTTTTATTAGAAAAATGAAAATTTTGTTAAAGAATAATAACTCAGTTACAACTGTTTTCAGTTTGGTATCATACTTTTACAAACATTAAAACAGCAAGTTATTTATTTTGTCTAGTGTAAAGTACTTTATCACTGCTCGTGTCAGGAATAAGTTTGCTTCTCAAATCTGGCCCGGCATGGCCAAGCATGTTAAGAAGTACGACTCATAGTCTGAAGGCCGCGGATTCCCATCCCCGTTGCGCTAAACATGCTCGCCCTTTCAGCCGTGGGGGCGTTATAACGTTTCGGTCAATCCCACTATTCGTTGGTAAAAGAGTAGCCCAAGAGTTGGCGGTGGGTGGTGATGACTAGCTGCCTTCCCTCTAGTCTCAGACTACTAAATTAGGGACGGCCAACCCAGATAACCCTCAGTGTAGCTTTGTGCGAAATTCAAAAAGGTAGTTACCATAAAACTTAAGTTGCGTGATTTGCTGTTTTAAAATACAAACAACAAAATATATCATTTATGATTTAAAAATACCCGATAGAAATTTAAATGAATTACATTTCATACTTTCCTGAAGGTTGAAGGCTTGAAAATAAAAATGGCTAGCGCAGATAGCCTTCGAGTAGCTTTGCGCGATATTAAAAAAAATATTCTACTTGTTATATTTTAATGATATTCGAATCGTGTATATTTAACAGAAATAACTTGAAAGAAAGTGTTTTTGCTTGAAACATTGGGTGAAAATAAAGGTTCCTAGATTTTATTATCATCATATCTGACTTGCAAATTTTAAAATGAATTTCAAAATTATTTAGAGCGCATTAGAAACCATCATTACCTGATTTAAAACAACGGTAGTTTGCAATAGTTTCCAATAGAAACACCGCTAATACGTAATTACGTCAAAAGTAGAACACACGTGTCCCCAAGGAACAAGTTTCATTCAAATAAATTTAGAAAAGAATAATGGCAGAGAATTTCCGCAGAAAATTTATCAATATCTTCAGATTTGGAAAGAGAGTAAAGTAGGTTAGCACCACATCTCATTGTTTTAAAATATCTTTTCCAATTAATGTTCAGAATTGGCTCTAATTTAATATAATATCTTTTATCTCAGTTATGACTTTCCAACTTTCTTAACAGTCAAAATATAAGGCTTAATGTTTCGTACATCTGCTCTGAACCTTTTTTGCCAGAGGCAAATGTCCGAAAAGGAGTGATAGTTATACAAGTTATCATGTATAACAGCGAAATACCCCAGTAGATTAAAAAATAATAAAATTTTGCTCAAAGTCTAAGATAATGTGTTTATGTAGAAGAGTTGAAAAATACAGGGTGCAGTAGCAACCGTGCTTTAGGCTTAGGTATATTCCATCCAACTCGCAGGTAAATTGTTAAACGTGTTAAGTTATCGTGATCTTTAAACAAGTTTACAGGCCTGGCATGGCCAATCGCGTAAGGCGAACGACTCGTAATCCGAGGGTCGCGGGTTCGCGCTAAACATGCTCGCCCTTCCGGCCGTGGGGGTGTATAATGTTACGGTCAATCCCACTATTCGTTGGTAAAAGAGTAGCCCAAGAGTTGGCGGTGGGTGGTGATGACTAGCTGCCTTCCCTCTAGTCTTACACTGCTAAATTAGGGACGGCTAGCACAGATAGCCCTAGAGTAGCTTTGTGCGAAATTCCAAAACAAACAAAATAGACAAACAAATAAGTTTATTCAAAATATTGTGTTTAATTGATTCATTATTTGTACTAAAAGTAATAAATTCAATTGTAATGATTCTCTTCTATTGAGCAAGAAATTTGAACTTCAGCAGACCAAGATCACTTGTATTTGGAGAGTTTCGTTTGTTTTGAATTTCGCTGAAAGTTACATGAGCGTTATATGCGCTAGCAGTCTCCAATGTTGCAGCGTAAGACTACAGGGATAGCAGCCAGTCATTACCATCCAACGTCAACTCTTGGGCTACTCTTTTTACCAACCAATAGTGAGATTAATGGTCACATTATACCACACCGCCGAATGAAAGGGCGAACATGTTCAGTGTGACCGGGATTAGAACCCGTGACCCTCAGATAACGAGTCAAGTGCCTAAACTACCTGGTCCTGTCAGGCCGTCATTTGGAGGGAAGGAAAATAAAAAAATAGAAAAAGAAGTGGATGATAAATTTGAGGAGGCTGTAATTACAGAAACAGGTGAAAGATATAACTGGCAGAACAGGCGATATGAAGGAATTAGCAGAGATAAAGTTTTTGCGGTGCATGTATATCAGATAGGGGTCACTGCTAAGATAAACTAAGTGCAAAAAGAAATTGAGGCAGAGAAACGTTTCGCATTAGAAATGTGAAGAGAGCAAAGATTCCAATTATTTCAAATGGCTGAGCGTAATGTTTGTAGACAGAGCCCTTTATCATTTGCAGCCACTAGGCCTGACTGATGTTTCTAAGCTGTTTATTATTATATTATTATTATAACTATTATTATTTATTATTGCTATAGATTGCTCATTTATGACTGTGTTTTGTGTATTCAATAAATAAATTTTAAAAATTCTTTTGAAATTATGTCTTTCATTTAGTTCAGAGTAACAAATAAATTGGTATAACAATATTGAAAATTCACAAAGAGTAAGCAGAAAAAGCCTTTCTGTAAGGACCAGTTTATATCATGTTTGTGATACTTATTTTAATAATTTTGCAGCTGTTGTTACCTTTACTTTCATAAGAATGTCTCTGGATGGTTGGAAGTTATAACAACATTGTCCATTTGACTGCATACGCAACCTTATTTTATCGCTATATCAGAGTCTGGGAAAACTTTTCTGAATAGATGTTCTGTGTGATCGGCTACAGCTAGGGGTAAAATATGAGCCATGACTTGAACATCACTTCAGCATTTATGGTTTCTTATTCTGAATTCTTACTTATAAATGTCGTTATTTGCATCGTTTTTGTCTTCGCCTCAGCCTTTTGTTGGTGAGATGCCGATTTTGTATGTCTGGAACAATCGTTTTTCCCGCCATGCGCCACAGAAAAATCGATATGACAAACTGCACTAAACGAATGACTTTCACTGACTTTTGATGCAATGACCGGATATTTTGCACTATACTCTCCTAAATTTTTGATTCACAGTTTTAGTCCTTTTAGATTTGTCAACAACAATACAATTCGGTGAACGAGGCCTCTTTTTTTTCCTTTTGTGAACGATCGCATTGGTGTTTCAATGCCGTTTAGAAAACGAGAAATACCCATCTACGCAAGCGCTGACTGGCTGACAAGCACTGATGACGTAACTATGGATTCCTCCACGTATCCAGTGTGAAGAAGCACCGCACTCAAACTGTTCGTAGACGTCAGACATACAAATATTTCTTTTACTTTTTCCAGCACAAACATGATTAGCCATTTGGACAATGTCTTATTTATTATCAAAATTTATTTGTATCTCACTAGAAATTTTCTTTTCACCCCTTTCAAGCCCTGTTGGAATAATTTATCACTTTATTATATAGGTCTATATAATATATGATAATTTGGGAGTTGCAACAAGTCGTAATATTTGTTTGTATGAGTGTGTAGTTGTAATGTATACATCAAAATCGTAATGGTTGGCATCTCTGTAGAAGTAGCCATAATGGTGGACGTATAAAAAATGAAATTGATTACTATAGCAGTGCATGGTTGAAAGAGGAAAATTTAACATAATGAGATAACTGAGAAATGGTTAAACATATATGGTTTTGATGACATAAAATCTTTGAAATATAGGATTACAGGCTATTTAATAGGAATAGAGTATAAAATAGGCAAAGGAGTGACATCATATGCAAAATATGAGCTAGACAACAGCAAGGGGATTAAATCCATTTGGGTTTCTAATTATCATATAAAGGACAAAGAATTTTTGTGAGAATTTGTCACAAACTATTAAATTATACCTCACGAGCAAAAAGAAAACTGGTGAGACAGCGTAGGCATTAAAGTAAACGTACAACGATAAATCCGTTGTACCTCATTGCTTAGACATTTAAGAAGTGACGTGAGACAATTTTTACTGATATATGTGTATATTAAATACAATGCACTGTCAAAAAATTGTACAGTTTCAAATATCACACACGACAGTTGATACAAACGACCGTATGAGAGTAAATTTAAACAGCACGCGAATGTGCTCAAACACAAATGTTATCTTATTGTCATAACATAATTAATAATCACATGATCTAGGTGTTTTTGGATAGTTGAGACAGGTTTTAAAGGAGTAAGAGGGATTTTCTGAACAACTGACAGATATGAAAAGTTTTACAAAACCGAGAAATCTCTTGACTAATTTTTAGCAAAAAGAAATGTCTTGCAATTTTGTCACACATCTTGCTGACTCCTAAATGACCTCTCTTGGAGAGTTCATGGGCTACTTTCAATATATCACAACAATACACTTTTGGAAAACAATTTGACAAACTAGCCCAGTTCTCTGAGGCTAGTTTATTTGGTAATCTCCATTTCCTTATGAGCACACAATTTTTGAAAAAATAGCCGTTTGGGACTTTCTTCAGTTCATCTTTTGGAAGTACGTATTTAAATAATGAAGAGACCTGCAGATCGTTTTCCTGCTCAATATCAGTTTACTTTTCGCAAATAAACTTCAACAGTTGAATCAGATTCCTCACTTTCATCATTGTCACACACCAATGGGTGTAGAAACAGTTATTCACAGGATTCTCTTTGGGTCAAAAACATTTCTTTGCCTCAGCTCAACTCACAGCACATGAAGGAATCTTATGGATTATCCTCAACAACAACATAATCTTTATATGAAACAGTGATCGGCTCATACTATTAATTGGCATAGTGGGTCTCACTCCACCCACAACTGGTCTCGAAACTAGGTCTGATGTTAAATAAATGTTATGAATAGGAACATTACCCTGAGTGATGATAGACCAGCAATGGCAGGATTCGAACCTAAAGTAAATATGCTCTCTAACAATTGTAGTTGAGTCGCTCTAGTATCACGTAAAATACGTAGGTAAGAGATTAGCAGTGTCGTTTAAGAAATTACAGAACTAACAGACAAAAAGTGTAAATTCCTCCCTAACTACGTTAGCCCTTCCATCAGTGGCCAAATGTACAATACTGAATGATCTGGTAAAACTACATCCATATGTGGACATAGATGCACTGGGTGTTGCCTCTGTTTCTTTTTCAAACTCCAACAATAGGGCATAATATAATGAGGTGTTTATAGAAATGGAAGACAGGCCCTAATGATTTTGATGAAGTTTTTGTCCAATCTGATAGAAGATTTCGAACAACAGGAAGTGCATTTTTAATAGTACCCTCAACTTTAGAGGTACAAGTTTCTGCTTAGCTGGCAGAAATTTCTTTTTATGAAAAGTGGTTTTATGAGTTAAAGTGTAATAATTGGAAAGAGCAGCTGCTTTCATGTAATGTTATTAACTTTATTTTTATTGAAATATGTTTTGAGATCGTAACTTCTACAGCATTTAAATTCTTAAATGAAACATAATTGACTTAATTTACCAAAAATATTGTCAATATGCATAGAATTACAACACTTATCAAAATAAACCTCTCTTTCATGGGCGAATTGCATATGTGTTTGACCATCATGATTGTAGTAACCTCGAAATTTTTTGGCGATAAGATTCTGGAACTAGGTCATATATTTAGAGGATAACCGCCTTAGTATTATCATAATCTGTGCAATCTTCCAGAAAGAGACCAGCATAAGCTCCTTGTGTGTGTGTGCGTTTTCTTACAGCAAAGCCACATCTGGCTGTCTGTTTTACCAGTCAAAACACTGCAGCAATAATGGCCATTTTTCGCTTGGCTAGTCCATGATTTAAGCAACTTTCTCCAAATGTTCTAAATATTTATCAACTCCACTTTCATTAAATTGTTGTACCTTAATATGCCGACTGAATTCAGAGCTCTCATTTTGCCTTTGTCAACTGAAGTTGAGTCTAAAATCTGTTTCTTTTGGCCTATTTTATTTCCTGGCTTTGATATAGTCTTGTTCAGCCTCGAGATATTTACTTACCATTTCGATACAGGCTACCTCTTTCTGGGCTTCTTTCTTGTCTTAATTAATGCTGACCTTTCTAAACTAGCCTGTGTTAAAAAACAACAGTTTAAGAACTGATTTGTAAACAGTAATAAAAATGTTGAGGCTGTGCTACTTCAGGTAATTCATGAAAATGTTCGTTTCTGCTAAGTTATCAAGTGTAAGTTAAATAATTCTGAAATGTTTATGATGAGACACTTGTTCTTATCCTAATAGACATTTTAACAACGTTAAATACACACAAAAATACAGCACACAGAATCCACACTAACAATTCAAGACTGTTTGTTTAGAATTAGGCACAAAGCATTACGGTTATCGAAAATCCGGTTTCTCGTGCTGTCAATCCCAAGACATGCCACTGTGCTACTGGGAGACATTTCAAGAGAGAGAATTGCAGTTTTGTATTAGAAGCAATCCTAAAAAGACCTCAGTGGACTGATACTAACCAATAAAATTTGTCAGAGAATACGTGTGTTATCAAATGTTACCCCCCCCCCCCACAACACACACACCAAATTATCCTCAGTGAACCGAGAAAGTTCTCACTCCATATTAAATAATGTAGTAACTAAATAGTACAGGAAGAAATTTTAGAGAGAAACGATGTGAAAAACCTTAGACAATAAATGTGTTTGGTGCGAGGGGAATTTGAACCCGTGGATAGTTATAGTTGTGGCTTTAACTACCTTTATCAAAACAGTTTTTGGCTCGACCCTCAGGTTACGAGTCGAACGCCTTAACACACCTGGCCATGCCGGGACAAATAAAATAATATCAAATACCAGTGTTTAACCATTGGATACAGGCAATATAAATGTCTCACTGTCTCCGTGTCTTTACTACATAATGTACATAAACCGGTATCGTGTTTTTGCAGTGGATAGTTGTGGTTGTGGCTTTTACTACCTTTATCAAAACAGTTTTTGGCTTTGAATAATGACTACTTGTTTGAGAATAAACACACTTGTTAACGTTGGTAAGTTACAAGTCAGATTGACCAACTGACACTTACATTTGGCCCGGCATGGCCAAGCGCGTAAGGCGTGCGACTCGTAATCCGAGGGTCGCGGGTTCGCGCCCGCGTCGCGCTAAACATGCTCGCCCTCCCAGCCGTAGGGGTGTATAATGTGACGGTCAATCCCACTATTCGTTGGTAAAAGAGTAGCCCAAGAGTTGACGGAGGGTGGTGATGACTAGCTGCCTTCCCTCTAGTCTTACACTGCTAAATTAGGGACGGCTAGCAAAGATAGCCCTCGAGTAGCTTTGTGCGAAATTCCAAAAACAAACAAACAAACAGACAGACACTTACATCAAGTAGTTGCTTGAGTAACTGACGCTTATACCAATACAGTGGCGCCTCTGTTCTCGAAAGTAATCCGTTCCAGAAGGTTGTTCGAAAACCGAATCAATTTTTCCGATAAGAATTACTGTAAATTAAATTAATCCGTTACAGACCTCCAAAAATTACGCATTATGAAGCATTTTAAGTAAAATATTCCAAATTTATACCTGCATAATAATATTTACATGTATAAAGTCAACCACAAAAAGTATAAACACAATAAAAAAACAATAAATGGAAATTAAACTTCACTTTGCCTGTGCTGAGGAGAGCTGATGGCGTAAGTGAAAGGTGGTAAGGAACATGGAGAGTAGGAGGGTTATTGTTATTTGGAAGGGGTGACACCTTCCATAAAAACGTCAGGTAACTCTACTTCTGGAGTTCTTTCTCTTTTCTGTCGCTTTGCACCGCTACAACCTGCTTGAGATTCACTGGACCTATTTCTCACTAAAAACTTGTCTAATAAGGTTTGTTTCTGCCTGGCACCCTCCCCATGTCTCATCATACTATGTATGCCCCTTCTCTTCCTAACTTTTTCAAACCATCCCCTACTAGCCTAAAAGGCATCGCTTGTATCAGCACTCGTTCCAGCGGTGTTTTTCAGGAGGTCAATGATGGTCTCAGAAATGCTATCACCAGGTAACTGTTTTTCGTTTACCCAAATCAATAACAGCTTTTCTACCTCTTCCACTGTTTGTGATCTTTGTTTCGTAAGCACTGTCACTACTTTTGCAATATCAGCTGCTTTGATGAACTCTTTATTTTTCAGTATGGTGCAGACTGTAGACTTCGCCATACCAAACTGTGTAGCAAGGTTAAACACGCGAACACCACTCTCATACTTCGATATGAGATTTTTTTCACCTCTATTGTGCCTCTAACAACTTTTCTTTTGGGTTTGCTGGTTTCATTATCCTTCTTTGACCCCATGATGGCTTATTTAATCAGAATATTTGGAAAGAAATAAAAACGAGAACGTTCACAGCACATTTTAGCCCGAACCCCCGAAATAACCCGTCTGATGACCCGAAAGACCCTTCGACCATTTTCGGCCCACGCCAAGCTTGGTTCGAGAACCGAGTTTATGTTCGACAACCGAGACATTGTTTTTTTTTCAAATAATATGTTCGAAAACTGAATTCTTCGAGAAGGGAGCCATTCGAGAACCGAGGAACCACTGTGTGTGTGTGTATATATATATATATATGTGAATTTACGTATATAATATAACACGTGGTGTATATTTAAGACCTTGGAACACTGGGAGAATACCCCCACATACACACAAATAAAAAATAAGATTATGGTATATGATATGCGAAAAATAAATGTATCCGTGGCTATACGGGTTCTTCATCGCAAATACTTGTGTATTATATGTTCATTATCGGTCTTATTTTGATTAATATCATGCATTACCTACTAAGGCTGATTTAAGAAAGAACTTGCTTGTTTGTTTGTCTGTTTTGGAATATCGCACAAAGCTACTCGAGGGCTATCTGTGCTACCCTTCCCTAATTTAGTAGTGTAAGACTAGAGGGAAGGAAGCTAATCATCACCACCCACCGCCAACTCTTGGGCTACTCTTTTACCAACGAATAGTGGGATTGACCGTCACATTACACATCCCCACGGCTGGGAGGCCGAGCATGTTTAGCGCGACGCGGGCGCGAACCCACGACCCTCGAATTACGAGTCGCACGCCTTACGCGCTTGGCCATGCCAGGCCTAAAGAAGTTGCAAAGAGAAACTTCGTATATATTATATTTGATTGTACCTAAATTTCACGCTGAATCTTAAGAAAGTTTTCTTTGTTGTTTATTAGGTTAAATTTACTTAATTTGGTACCGCATAATAAAAACATGTTATAATTTCCCAGTTCAGGAGAAAACAATTAAATTTAATATCACTATTCTTAAAGAAAGTTTTTCTCACCTGACAATGTTACATCAGTGCACGACATCACTCAGATAAGTATACTCTGTGCCCATAGTAACAGTGTTATTTCACTTCAGAAACAGAAAACAAAGCTACATATAAAGCGTACAGTGCAGAGAGAAATAATTATCTATGGCTATTTTAGGTCAATTAATCTATATTTACATTAGTATACTACTTGTTTCAGGTTCTGAAGTAGTCCACGAAATTGAACGTGATTCCACTCTTATATTAGTTTGTGAAAAAAGAAGCCCGTAGGATAAGAACCAATTACATAATTCACTCCTCTCAATGAAGTAGTGACTAGTAGCGAGAGAATACGAAGGAAAGATAGCAGCGAATTAGTGTTGATTGACGTACAATTGTGAGACGCAGGAATATACAAATATTAAGAAAGTGATGACCATTACAAACGTGATATTACAGATTATTTCAAAGTTTTTTATTTTAGGCCTTATTTTCATTGATTGCACTTTATTAATTTTACAACAAGACCACCTAAATTGAAATCACCCATCTCGCTTTTAAATGTATTACAGCCATTAAGTTTTCCTTTGACTTTGACATTTCACCTTCCACGTGTTGATTAAAAAATAATTTATATTGCTTATGTATACGTAATATTATGAATATGATCACAATAGTATCACTTATAACTTTAGAATTTTATATATTAATGTCTTACTTTTACAAACAACCAAGCTAAATGTACATACAAAGAAAAAAAATTATGTGTTATTTATTGTTTGGAAAGTATTTATAATATACTTTTACTGCCGCCAAAAAATTGATAACAAATATTTTATCAATTTAACCATATTTTTGGGATATTTGTGTCTAAGTTAATGTGCATCCGTCAGTTAGTTATTTGTTATTTTGAATTAAGCACAAAGCTACACAATGGGCTATCTGTGCTCTGCCCACCACGGGTATCGAAACCCGGATTTTAGCGTGTAAGTCTGCAGACATACCGCTGAGCCACTGGGGGGCGTGGACATAAGAAAAGGTAATCAGACTTATCATACCTCAATGGCATCGAACACGTGTAGGTAGGTCCATTTTGGAGAAAAACATCGCATGCATTCAAAGGACTCTGAACATTAAAGATTTTCTGAACGCATCTTTTTCAGTAGTTGGGGATAACCCAAGGTATTAACAACACTGATTTTAAACATGCAACATCTGTTTGATATTGTACACGTTGTATACATACATTAAAATGGAATATTTTTAACTGTAAAAATGTCAATTTACTTGTACCAAATATTAATTATAATCGTAAGATGAATAAGAACTTAATTGAATTTCGAACCAATCTATTCCTTTCTTCCAGGTCATTGTCATATATCGTCTCCAGGGTTGTTCGTTTGGTCACTTTTTGCTTTCTTAGTATATTAGTTTTTGTCTTCTTAACGTTCTTCGTAGGGACCTTCTTCTCACATTCATGGATCATTGGCATAGCCTCCAACATATCAAATTAATTAGTGGTTATCTTTTCAGCACCAGGCTGTTTGTGTAAAACACGGTTTTTCAGAACATTCCCGAGTTTTTTTCTTTCCAGTTCTAGAAACAACAAAGAACGATGCACGATCATTAAAAAAAGTAAATAAATAAGAATCACGTGTTTCAAAACCATTAAATTACATATTCTTATTTAATAAGTTATGGATAATGGGTTAAAGATATAACTATAAATGTGTTTCATGCTTAACCAACAAATAATTGTATGGATTCTTTAGACACGTGTATGCAGTTATAATGTTTCGACCCATGGAATGCAGTACTTCACATGAATCAAAATAATAAGTCATATAAAGGTGGAGATCTCAGATTAATACCTTGCTTGAAATTAGATCTATCAACTTAGTGTGTCGTAAGCAGGTACATAAATGAATATAGTACCTCACGTGAAAGCAGATGTTTCTAACAGCAGTGTGAGTACAGAAACCAATATCTTCAAATGATTACTCCCTGTTTTCCACATACTTTAATTATAAAGAAATTGACGATAACATGTAACTTACCACGAAGCAATAAGACATTTCGAAATGAGTGCTGTCTACCAAGCGAATCTTGTAATTGTAGATTTTGAAACCGAGGGGAGCGTAGCCTTCGGAACCACTTCAGTTGGATCTCAAGATAGACAGTTGTATTTAAAATTAGTTTACTTACTCTACCGATTTCGTTAAACAGAAAAAAAATCTTCAAATGTAAGTTAACAATAATAGTAATGTGTATAATTATTTAAACCCAACAATAATCTTGATTTAAAATATTTAATCTTTTAATTCAATAGATACGATATTTATTCATAACGAGAAATCCACTTAAAATAAAAATGTATCTCAGAACGGCTGGTATGGGTGTTAACACTTTTATTGATAAGTACAGAATAACGTTATAAAACGTTAATACACGTACCAGTTGTTGTGAGATACAAATACGATATTTCTTGCATTTATTATGCATTTTAATACTAAACAGCGCCCAAAATGGACAGGAAGGTTAATGCATTCGACTCGTTGTGTAAGGGTCGCGGGTTCGTATTCCTGTCGCACCTGACATGCTCGCTCTTTCAGCTAAGGGGGCGTTATTATTTGACGGTCAAACTCAGTATTCGTTCGTGAAAGAGTAGCTCAAGACTTGGCGGTCGGTAGTTGGTGATGACGAGCAACCTTCCCACTGAGTCAAATATCTCACCATTTTCTTCAAGATATTTAACTTATTATACAACTCAGCATGAAACATTTAATTTTATTCACTTCGACTCACCAAAGCTGTAAGGATATATAACAGAAATCAAACAAACCCTCTCTGATTAACTGCTATTCACTTACCGTTTCAAGCTTTATAATTATTTCTTCACTCATCATGGTACTTAATTGTTTACATGTAATGAATCGTGCCCACTGTCTGGTAAGTTTTCTTTAGAGCAGAAAAATATTGACAGGAATGTTTAAAAAGTTTTCTTTACCAAACGTTCAGTTTAAATTTCACATATGAATAATAGTAACATTTCGGTAACAAACATTCGCTAACTTGGTAACAATTCTTTTATTTAGAACTGCTAACGTTTTCATGATCAAATATTATTATTATCTTACATTAAAACCTTTCTTTTTATTTTGACAAATTACTTTTCTGTTATTTGAAAAAACAAAATTTTGTATGCAGAATGTATTGAACTAACGATTTGAGAGTATGTGTGTATATTTTATATAATATACTGAACTAACGATTTGAGAGTATGTGTGTATATTTTATATAATATACTGAACTAACGATTTGAGAGTATGTGTGTATATTTTATATAATATACTGAACTAACGATTTGAGAGTATGTGTGTATATTTTATATAATATATCGAACTAACGATTTGAGAGTATGTGTGTACATTTTATATAATATATTGAACTAACGATTTGAGAGTATGTGTGTATATTTTATATAATATATCTAACTAACGATTTGAGACTATGTGTGTATATTTTTTACTAACAGCCACATCGAGCTATTTGCTGAGCCCACCGAGGTGAATTGAACCCCTGATTGTAAATTCGTAGACTTACGGCTGTACAAGCGGAAAGCTGTTTTCATACACATAGCGTTTTACAGGGTGGTCCCTAGAAAAGCGAAAAATTTGTCAAACAGCTATTTATTTTTACAAAAAATAAATTTTTCAAAGTTTTTTAAAGGCATATGTTATATTACACTCATAGATGCTCAAAATGTCGTCCGTAATATTGTTCTTCTTGGTAACGACATGAAGCACACAGGTATGTGGTGGAAATACCGATATGTTTGTTTGTTATTTAATTTCGCGGAAAGCTACGAGATGGCTTCTAACGCTTGGTGTTCCTAATTTTCAAATAATATACTTGAGGAAACACAGTCATTCAACACTATTTGTATGAATGTTTGAGACAACCTCAAACCCGTGTAAGGGGATTGACCGTTATATTAGAATCCCTAAATTATACCACTATTTTTCTTCTTACGAGAAACCCACAACACACTACCAGAGAACTTTGTTATTCAATTTAAAGGAAAGTTACACGAGAACTATATGCGTTTGCCATCCCTAATTTAGCAGTGTAAGACCAGAGAAAAGGCAACTAGTTATGACCGCCCAAGGCCAACATTTGGGATGCTCTATTACAAAGAAATAGAGGGATGGCTGTCGCTTTATAACGTTAACATGTACGCGCTATATGTTCTCGTCATCCCTAATTTAGCAATGTAAGACCCGAGAGAAGGCAACTAGTTATGACCGCCCAAGGCCAACATTTGGGATACTCTTTTACAAAGAAATAAAGGGATTGACTGTCACCTTATAACGCTATTACTGAAAGAATGAGCATGTTTGGTGTGATCGGGTTCGATCCCGTGATCTTTGGACTTGAAGTTGAGCGTCCAACAGTAAAGAAATATTTGTATAAAATTATTCTTATTGTAAGATAATCTTAAACAAACTACTGATTAACACCTCAATATGTACTAGAATCACCAAGTAAACATTTTAAGATGTATTCCAAATTTCAATGGTATCTTAATATGAAAATAGTGGCGCCAAGTTACATTCAGTCGTATAACTTAATACAATTATATGAACATAGAATATCTGAGTAAACTTTTTTATAGTGTTAAAAGTCAGTCTCTTAAAACCAAACATTGAAAAATCTCTGTTTAGAGGCCCGGTCTTGAAAGGTGGGTTAAGGCGTTTAACTCATAATCCGAGGATCGCGGGTTCGAATCTCTGTCGCACCAAACATGCTTGCCCTTTCAGCCTTAGAGGCATTATAATGTGACGTTCAATCTCATTATTCGTTGGTAAAAGAGTAACCCAAGAGTTGGTGGTAGGTGTCTTACCTCTAATCTTACACTGCTAAATTATGTATGTCTAGCGCAGATAGCCCTCGTGTAGCTTTGCGCAAAATTCAAAAACAAACAAGCTCTATTTAGATATGTTTCAATAAGAACTTTTACTTTAGTTATAATATTAGGTACATAGAATGTCTACGTGATGTCATCATTCAAAGAAGAGGGGAAAAAATTCGTAAAAGTAAACATACATAAATATGGAATTCTTAACTATTTTACCAAAACAATACCACTCTGTCACATATGTGATTTTATGTAAATATAAGATTTTGACAAAGAAATATTAACATACTAGATCGATTCAACAATTGTTGCCACCTCTTAACACACTTGGCCAAAAAGTGTTTTTTATAGTAAAGCCACATCTGGCTATCTGTTGAGCCCAACGAGGGAAACTGAACCTCTGATTTTGGCATGGTGAATCCACAGCCTTACCGCCGCACTCGGGGGAAGAAACCAAAGGGATATTGGCGTTCTACCCATCACGACTATCGAAACACGGCTTTTAGCAATACAAGTATGCAGACATACCGCTGTGTGCCAATGGGGGCCTTTTACATATTTATCATAAATAGTAGGTTCAATTCATTTTCACCGAGTTGTTATTGACAACAATAATTCAAATACCATATAAACTATGCAAGTTTAATGAAAATAATTCTTACTTCTTACAAGAAGTAGTAATAGTGTGACTCAAAACTTCCACAATATTTTAATCTCTAATATATGGTTTGTTTGTTTTTTGGTTTTTCGAGCAAAACTCTTAAAGGGCTATCTGCGTTAGCCGTGCTTAATTTCGCAATGTAAGGCTACAGAGAAGCCAGCTAGTCATTACCACCCACCGCAATTTCCTGGGCTACTCTTTTACCAAGAAATAGAGTGAGTAACTGTCGTATAATCAGCCCCCATGGCTGAAAGAGAGGCATGTTTACGAGTCGAGCACCTCAACCAACTGGCCATGCCCGGCCCTAGTAAGGGCTAAGACTTAATATTAATAAATATTCTTCCTTTAATATTGAGTTTATTTCAAAATACAAAAGCTAGTTTTGTGAAAATATTTCTCAATTTTACTATTACCAATAAATTCATCTTACTGTCATACTTATGTATATAAAAGTTTGTACATATACAGCAAATCAAATTGTGTTTCGAAGTAATGCTCAAAGCATTGATCAGATGGCCCTAACAGTTTATTCACGATACAATGCAGGCGTACAACAAATCACCAAATTAAAATTAGTTTATGTTCTAATAAAGTCATTTGAAACATCAAAGTTTAATTAAAAACGTTAATAGATCAACCAATTAATAAATTAAATAACTCCTTACAATTTTCTTTCTTCAGAAATTAAATTTTTAAAATACATTTCCAGATAAATTTTTAAATTATTGGTTATACAATGTGTGTTATTGTTTCAGAGCGTTGATTTTAATTTCATATGAAAAAGTTTGGGATTTTAACTCATTACAGTCTCCAGAGTTTACAGAGAATGTTGATAAAAAAAATCCAGTGAGCAAGTTTTGTGGTAAAAACACTTTGTGGCCAGACTCGTTCAAGCTGACATGAAGACCACAAATACACAATAACCACTCTTTACAGCAATGATGTGCAGAAGCATATTGGGCTACATCAGCAGAAAGCCACACTGGATTTTACTCTTGTTCGCTAAGAACAGGAAGATGAGGCTACAGTGGGCAAGGGATCACCAAAACTGGATGATTGAAGATTGGAGAAACGTCGCTTGGTCTGAAGAATCTAAATTTCTACTGCGACATGCACACTGGGAAGCACACGTCAACACACAACTATAATACTCCTACCTAATGCCAAAATTTGCTGAATGGACACGCCAATTATCGACTCTATCCATACATAACTTGATTCAGCTTTAAAATTAGTTCCTCAACATCCTGAACTATCGCCTGAGTTTATGAGACAGTATAAACTCTCTATATTTTACCAATAAGAAAGGGTCGCTGAAACCAAGTAAAAATTTAGATTGACGCACTCGTGGTTCATCTTCTATTGATGACGAGTTAGAATCTCAAGCACTGTCTACAATTGCAATGTGAAAATGTCTGAAACTGATAAGTTAAATTATAACAAAGATGTGTCTCACAAACAACACAATACTTCTAAAGCTTCTCACTGAACACAGAATATCTTTATGTGACCCTTCTGAAGAGCCGCTCTTGCAACACTAGTCGATAAAAGTGTATATTTTACCAAATTCTCAATTTTTCTTCTTCGTCACAATGGATGAACAATAAAATTAACCAGTTACTTCCCATCATACATCTCTGACCACAGGAGAAGAATTGATCAGTTTCTTGAAGAAGTAAAAGAGCTGTGATCAAAATAGTTCTTGTACCACAAAGTAATTACCAAGCTACATTGGGTGCACAGAGTCTCTGGAGAAACGTTCCAGTGTTTGAAGAAACGAAAACTTCTAAATCTCATGAAGACAATGAATAAAGAACACAATTGAAGTTTATTCTAATCTGATAAACATTTATATCGACACAGTTCCTTTTTTTTATTTGTGAACAGTTTTACAAGTTTTGAGTCTCTGATTATTACCCTGACCTGCTTATGTTGTTTAACTGTAAATGTTTATATTATTATGAATGTATAATATAAACTTAAAAGTACTTAACTTTAATAGCAAAGGTATTATATGAAGAAATCTCCATTTAAAATATTTCACAGAGTACCCAATAATTCATTTATTTTCATTGCGATATAATACATTTTTAACTTATTTTCATATTTTATCAGAAACTTGAGGAAAGGAAAAAAAAAGAAGAGATAAGACTTCTACACTTGTGGTTCGAGTGCTCTTTGAAAATTTAAATGTACAACAACGGAATACTGTGATTGATGAAGAGAAAGACTTGAATATGTGGAACAAGAACTTAATAAAAACCAGGTTTAAGAGAAATAGTAAAGACGATAAAACTGTAGCTGGATATGACCACTGGCAAGAAATATTGAATAATACCTGGAGTTGATCAATAAATTTTTAACTAAACACATTATTTGTCAAGAACATCATGTAATTATAACAGTATGCGAACAGAGCGATTTATAAACATAAAGTGTTTCACTGATGGTAAAAAATAGTGAACATATGTTTTCTCTTTCTTAAGGACAGACCAATGAATTCTTTAAACATGCAATATGTTCCACCATGAATAAAACACTTTTTATGCTTACAGTTAGTTGTTTGCTTATTTATTCTTTTAACGAAATTTTGTAAAATTAAGAAATTTATTGTTTCAACAAGATTTGTGAATATAGGAAGTGAATTGTGTAATTCTGGAGAAAAGCTATCTATACAGTTCAGAAAATATTTTTGTAAGTGAAAAGTAAGGTATTTTCTTATAGCTAAAGCCGCATCACCCTATTTAAACTGTCCACCAAGTTGGATCAAACTTGTGATTTTAGCGTTGTAAATATGTAAGCTCGCCTCTGCACTATCGGGGAGCAGAGTGAATAATAAAAACATTCTTTTACCTTTTGGTTTGTGGACGTTATAAATCAATCTAGTGATGAACTGACAATGCCATAAATAATTTTATTTGTTTTTATACAAATTAACAGAGAAAGTTCAAAATACGTTGATAATTACATATATATATTAAAACATAATCGGACTTTAAGTAAATACTTCAGCACATTATATTAAATTATAAACATAAAACTGGTTCTGTGATGATATAAAAGTATAAACACGTAATTTTCATGCTAATGTATAGAAATATATTTCTGAATCTTAATTTAAAGTATGAAACATTTTTATTCCTTTATGATATGTTGAGAAAAAGCACATAAAAGTTATTCTCATGATTTTTCAAATAATTAGAAGAATTATGAAGCTTGTGAAGAAATTGAAAATATATATAGATAATGGTGACCATGTCTTCACTGTATCAAATACACCTACACTGCTGGAACAACGACCAGTGTTGAATTTTACCTCTCACAGTGGAGCCACTCAGAATTGAATAATGTTCCCACGTATAAATAAAAAAATTGAAATATTTACAGTTTGGTTTGGAATTTCGCACAAAGCTACTCGAGGACTATCTGTGCTAGCCGTCACTAATTTAGCAGTGTAAGACTAGAGGAAAGGCAGCTAGTCATCACCACCCACCGCCAACTCTTGGGCTACTCTTTTACCAACGAATAGTGGGATTGACGGTCACATTATACACCCCCACGGCTAGGAGGGCGAGCATGTTTAGCGCAACGCGGGCGCGAACCCGCGATCCTCGGATTACGAGTCACACGCCTTACGCGCTGGGCCATGCCAGGCCTGAATACTTACAGATAATGGTGAATGTGTCTACTATATCATATGTACCGACATAGCCAGTGTTACCTTTTACATTGGAGTTGCGTAGGATTTAATAATGTCTCCACATATAAATAAAAGTAATTAAAATATCCAATATTATGTTTAACATGATGTTAAAGACAGTATTGTTAGTGTTTTTGTTCCATTTACGTATTGGTTTTTGAATAACTTCTACTTGCGTATGTGCGTGCTTTACGATATAATTTCGGTTAATTCCTAAATTTTTTGATATATATCAGTATCACATTGATTTTATAGGTCCATGTTACCAACTTATTGTCATAATGGATAATGCCTATGGGGTATCCCATCTCTCAGTCAAAATCCAAACAGTGATGTTAATCCAGTCAGCTGTCAAGGGCCCTCCAGTGGCTCAGCGGTATGTCTGCGGACTTACACGGTAAAATCCGGGTTTCGATACCCGTGGTGGGCAGAGCACAGATAGCCCATTGTGCAGCTTTGAGCTTAATTCTAAACAACCAACCAGCTGTCAAGGATAATGATAAAAAAAAATCACACACACATATGGTCGGGTATACATTTTTATATCTTTTTTGTTTTGGAACGGTGGAGGTAGGGTTTGTATTTTTGAGTTTCGCACAAAGCTACTCGAGGGCTATATGTGCTAGCCGTCCCTAATTTAGCAGTGTAATACAACACACCACCCACTGATAACTCTTGGGTTACTCTTTTACCAACGAATAGTGGGATTGACCGTCACTTATAACGCCCCCATGGTTGAAAAGGCGAGAATGTTTGGTGCGACGGAAATGCGAACCCGCGACCCTCAGATTACGACTTGCACGCCTTAACACGCTTCGCCATCTGGAGGTAGGGAGTACAATTAGTCGAAATATTAGAAGCCGGTTTCAGCCCATTGGCTTTCTTTTATAAGGTATTTAATGGTAACTGTGTTTCCAAAACGAGGTTTAGACAGTGAAAGACAGTAGCACTTGAATCTGTTTTGGTGCGAACACTCAGCTTCGTACAATTACTGAATTTAATTCCTTTTTACGATTTTCATGATGTTCGACTAGACTGACATTGGTTTTTGAATAATTTCTAAATGATGGGATATACCCAGTGCATTCGGGTGGTATTATCAATTATGACAATAATTTGAAAACGTGGACAAATAATCGTAGTGAAATATCTAATTCATTATTCTTTTATATTGCTCATTCAATCGCCTATTGACAATAAATGTAATCTTCAGTGTGTAAGCTATTTACACACACATATATACATGAAGTGAAACAATGCCAAAAGTCAATTTTCTAATCTGAGGCCAAACAAAGTCCTTTCTTTAACTGTCGCATCTGAAAAAGTTGAAAATTGTCCATACAGAGACTTGAAAGAGTTAGCATCTTTGTCTGAGGTCTTCACAAACTGATTCATCAAGTCTACTTTAATTTGAAGTGGAGCTGATAGGACTTTCTTTGTGTCAACCAAACATTCACGTTCAATGTTTTCTATCCTGCTATCAGGCTAACTCTGGGTGGCCATTACTTCTTTATCCCGTGCTGATTTAGTACTTTGCTTGTCCCATTTCACACACGCAAACGCAGAAACTTTATATAACAGTACTGTTCATCCAACTCATTGAAAAGACTTTTAGGTCTTCACAAAGTAGCGAAACACATTATTTATATTTGACTTTATCAATAAGAAGTTCAAGATTTTCGTATGTTTACTTCAAGTTAACCAAATGAGTAATTGTAACAAATACATATATCTTACCATTAAGAAGGAGAACACACTTGAGACTACTGTTGAAGGAATCAATAAACAATTGTCATTCACTTCGCTCTGGTGACGTATTAGTGGAAACATCCATATCTCAACACAGTGAATTCCTCACATTCAAATACGATTGAGAATATACCTATTGAGGTTGCGCCTCATCCTACTTTGAATTCATTACAAGGAATTATTGTTGAGAGCGATTTGAAGTGCATCCCCAGGTCACAGATCCTCGCTGGTTTCTTCACCCAAGGAATTTCTGCAGTGAGGCGTACCTCCACTTTATGATGCTGATTAATGTCCTCACTTTAACATTTACGTCATTATTTGCACCAGCTACCATCAAGGCAGGTTATCTCAATTGCAAGGCATGACCATACATCCCAAAACCTCTCAAACGTTTTCAGTGTGAGCAGTTTGGTTACTCGAAGACATCGTGTTGTGGTTCCTTGATAGGTGCTCATTGTAGTGGCAAGGACCACGATGCCTATGAGTGTGAAACGGACCCTCATTGCGCCGGTTGCAATGACTTTCATTCATTCTACTTCTATTCTCGCCCTAAATTATTGGGAGAAAAAGTGGTGCAGCGTTTAAAGACAATTCAATACATTAATTAGCTTGAGGCTCAAAAGTTGCTGTCCATCACTTTATCTTGAACATATGTTGCTGCACTTCGTTCCACTACGACAATGGGAGTGCAGACAGATCTCTCTGTGCCGCAAAAGAATAGTTCTGAAACCAAAGTAAAAGTCTTTTGACCTCAGCCCTGGATTAACCATTAAGCAAAATAAGCACGTGCTTAACGCACCAAGGGAAGAGTACACCACAAAGTTTTCCCCCTAGCCATCATGCCCTTAACTCTTTCACTGCCATACTCAACTTTAGTATATTGATTGTCCTTACCTGCCATGTTCGACTTTACTCTGCATTGTTAAGAAAACGTTTTCTTTCGCTCGGTGAGTAATTAAGGTTTTGAGAAACTATTAATCTGTGTATCTGAAGCAAGTTGTCATTGATTTGCAAAAGATTACTGTTAAGAGTGAAACAGAAAGTTCTTTCTTTCTTTCGGCTCCTGATTTCGTATGTTATATTTGGTTATTGTCTCGTTGTTTTAGTTCTATTTACGTTAGCACTGCATTATTCATGCGTGTTTTGTAATATTTCTTGTGTTTCTCACTGAAAATTTAATGAATCGTAATTTTTTGGCTTTAAATAAATTTCTGTAAAAAACACAACCTCATTTGTCTTTTTATGTGAGTACATGTTTTGAAATTTATTCTACCAAGAAAAATCTAGAAAGGAATGCCACTGTAACAATGACACCGTTCACAAATTACCTGTAACCTATACGAGTAGTCTCTTGTGATCATGTAATAACATAAACAGATCTGAAGCGGAGATTTACTAAGGGGACAAATACAAGGGTGCCCGGTTTTCATCCCAGTTTATAAATAGCCAACAAAATTTCGTCATATATGCCATTTTGGAACCCAAAAATGGAGATCAAAATTATATTCTCCTAACTTCTTCTTTGATCCTACGCTGAAGTCATAATGCCCCCACCTAGCCCTCTGGTGATATTTTTATGAGACGAACGAACAGTTCGAGACAGAAACACGGAGACAATGACGACAAACATTTAAGTGTAATTCAACTATTTTGCTACAGTAAATTGAGATCAGTAAGTGTTCCATTTCATTTCTGAAAAGCTGGGAAAACTTCTGCCTGATCGAAGCAGTCTAAAGACAATAATTCGACCTTTTAGGTTAAATTGCGTAAGACAACATATTTGACAACATGATTCTTAACTTTGTTATGTATACACAAAACTACTACTAGTAGAACGGTACTGTGGCACCGTCTTCACATAACGTTAGTTTAAAGAACTGACAAATCAACAAAATCAATTTAAGACAGCATGAAAACGTGCACGAGTTGAACAAGTTCAAGTGAGCAAGGTTAGTACTGAGTAGTAGGCTACAATTGATCAAAGCCCACGATACAAGTGGAAGGCATACTCCGTGTGTTCAAGCTGCTAATGCTAAATTTAATCCACATATTCAGCAGATGGATCTATGCATGAGAAATTTACATGCTTATCAGCTTGAGAAACTGGAAAAACTTTTCACCACCACCTATTACTTAGTAATAACAAAACAGCCGTTTTCTCTATATGAAACTTTATGTGAGGTACAGAAAATAAATGGAGTACAGCTGGAAGACACGTACATAAATGATAAATCAGCGAAAAGTTTTATCATATGTATTGACGACAACATGATGTAAGATCTGTGTGCAGACCCTGATAATGCTGCAGTGTTTTCTTTCATCTTAA
This sequence comes from Carcinoscorpius rotundicauda, assembly GCA_011833715.1. NCBI lineage: Eukaryota > Metazoa > Arthropoda > Merostomata > Xiphosura > Limulidae > Carcinoscorpius > Carcinoscorpius rotundicauda. Next base: position 80,733,349 of record CM022399.1, on the reverse strand, counting down.
ATGTACCAAAAGACACTGGAGTAATTGAAGAAGAAACTGTATTTGTTAAGGCAGGAAATGTTGTTACAAAATTTATGGACTTGCAAGCCCCACCCAGTGATACTGCCACAGGATTAAAAACAGCAATTTAAAAAGCACTTGAGACGTTGGTGTAGAGAACTGCAAAAGAAAGGCAACCACTATTGGTGTTTCCATCAAAAATGGAGCAGAAAATATATCTGCATTAAGACCATACAACTGAGTCCAAAGATGCTTGTGCTACAATGGTTGGAGAGCTGCAAAAAACATTGGGTCTGTTCTTGGATAAATTAGCAGTATTCACTGGTGAGCCCATCTCACCATGGCTTATTACAGTCCCCAAATGTGGTCTTTTATAAATCATATGTGAAAACCAGCTACTCCAGGATAAAAGAAATGGCATACAGTTCAGTAGTGAACACAGAAAATGTTGAGGGGATTCTGTGTACGAATACCAAGCCACAACAAATGATGGCAGAGCCCACAGAGTGGCCTGATTTCAAACTATCCATATAAAGAGGAATAGAAGGTTGGTTCGAAATCAAGGGACTGTGTGGGCACCGTCATGGTTTGTTGTGGTTCGATGGTTGCACACAGAAACCCCTCAACATTTTCTGTGTTCACTGCTGAACTGTATGCCATTTCTCTTGCCCTGCATCACATAGAAGCAAAGCAGAACTCAAATTACACAATTTGTACTCACACGCTTGGTAATATACTAGCCCTGGAATTGCTTCACATCAGTTCTCGCCAATATTCAAAAGCGACTGGTCCATTTCTCTTTTAACATATACTTCTATCCAGTTTTTCTACGTACAAAACTCTGGGCTACTTCAATCGAATAATGGGAGTTCACCGTCACTTTTTAGCGCATACATGGCCCAAAGATTCGGGGTACGTTTTTGTGTCAACGAACCCCAAACCGTTGGTCTTCAGATTCATAATCCGGACACTTGTCACGCTTGATCCTTTTCTGGAATGATCGTTCCTTCTAGCGGCCAGAGTTTGATCAGCGTACCAAACAGTGTATCCAAATATTCGTGGTTTGCGACCTGCCACATTAATATAATATGCACCTTGAGAGCATAATGAGTTATCGAAGTATTAGTCAAATCGGACTGTTTGATTACAGTAGTCCAAGAGTTGGCGGTGGGTGCTGTTCACTTGCTGCCTTTCCCCCAGTCTTTCAATTCAAATTTCAGGACATCGAGTACATACAGCCCTCGTGTAGCTTTTACATGAATGTCCGAGACAAATTATTTTGCCATCGACAAAATTACTCAATTTCAGTTTGTGCTAAACGTTTTCTACGTAATTGTAGATTAATCATCAGAGAATATTTACGATTAATAGCGTCAAGTGAAGTTTGTTTTTCTGTGGAAAGGAAATACCAATTGTAAGTAAAATGTTTGTTCGATTTTTGTAAACACTGGTTTGATTATGGAAGTTTATTTTGGGCATAAGCCGTTACATTTAATTGCTTTAAAATAGGTTTACACTTCCTTTTAAATTTGTGTTCATTTTAGAACGAAGGGATGGTACATTATATATACACGGTAGGTTAGTTCTACGGCAGAGCTCAGGATTTCGGATCTGTACAATAAACAATACATTTCCAGCACTGCAAGATGTAAGCGCATTATAAGAGTGACAGTTCATTCCTTATGGTGGACGACAAACGCAGCTGATCGACTGTCTTTCCTCTTATCAGTAATGAAGCGTAAGAGACAACGACAAAGAAATTTATCAATCTTTATAATAAACACACGATGTCACCAAATTAACAGACTACATCAGAGTGAACCTAAAGAGGTCGAAACGTTGTTCTCCGCTTTATGAGTAAAGTTGTAAGAAACAAATATTGTACAATATTTTAATATCTAACAGACAGCCTCTGTTGGTCGGGTCCTTCACTAGTACAGCGGTAAGTTTACGGATTTACAATGCTAAAGTTAGCGGTTCGATTCCCGTCAGTGTTCGGTCAGAAAACTGAGTTCGAGCAGAGTTTGTCTTCACCCAACTGGTTAATTTGTCGGTTACGACTATCAAAGGTTGTGCGTCACAACAAGTTTATCAATGTTCAGAATCAAAAAACATCCAGGTGTGTCTTGCATGTTGATCTTCATGTACAGCATGAAGTGAATGTGTGTATTTCTGGTTCTATCCTTGGCTCACAATTCAAGCATGTTGTCTGTTTGAAACGTTGTCTTAATTGTGACACAGTTGTTCCTTCTTTTCCCTTTGTAACTCGAAAAGAAAAACATTTGTTTTAATTGTGAGACGGATACTGCCATAGCTTGTCTCTATGATATTAAACAGAACATAACACAACATTCACACTTTACTGTGACTTTACCTTCTGAGCGTCGTTAAAATGTGACGCAGAGAAGCCCAACACATGGAGACTGAAATGGGTGAGTACACTTATATATTATATTAACAGTACCTTGATGACAGGAGTATAATAACAGGAAAACTGTTGGACAAGCCAAGAAAACGCATAGATAAAGAAAAAGGAAGACCGGTAGATAAAAACAGGAAAACAGCCTGGTAAAGATAGGAAAACAGCCTGATAAAGATAGGAAAGTGGAAAGGTAAAGACAGCTGAACTTTTAACACATTAAGCACCTCTTATTGTTATTGTTGATCGGTTGTGACTAATGAACAATGATTTTATTTATCTTTCGACTTGAAATGAAAATATATAAAATAACTAAAAAGTTGTGAATAAATCTGAGGAATTTGAAATATTAAAAACAGAGCACTTTGCAGCAGATGAGATCAAAAACAAAATGTAAGAAAACCAAAATAAATGAATACAAGGTTGGAGACTTGAAAATGATTAAATATCCAACTAATAAATAAATTCACTAATGGAAGAAAGCATGAAAATATTGATGTTGAATTTGAAAATCTCTATGGGAACACGAATCTTAATGGCCAGGTGAGAAACGCCAAAGAATGCAGCCGTCTCTATCTTTGGCCTACAAATCACGAGAAAGGAAAGACAAATAATCGTCGACACCCTTCGCAATAAAGATGTTGTTTAATATCAAATAGAACAACGTAATCGACGATCATACTAAAAAAACAGCCGTAAAAAAGATACGTCCTTAGTATCATGGTCGCTCGATCTCCCGACTTTTCAATTGCTTGACCATCAAGTATGGAGGATAAAAACAAACTGAACGTTGTAGGCAACAAAAGAATCTTAAATCTACGTAAAACACGAATATAAAAACTGTAAAAATAGAATGTTTCCGACAATAATATGATCCTAAATCTACAGAAAAGAATTATTTGAAAATAAAAATTAGAATGTTTCAAATAGTAATATAATTCTAAATATAGATAAAAGGTTTATATAAAAACAGTAAAAATATAATATTTAAATTGTATTGTGACCAATCATACACAGAGATAAAAGATTTATATAAACACTATAAAAATAGAATGTTTAAACTGTAATATAATTAGTCCTTATTGTGGAGGAAATGTTTATGTAAAAATACGATAAAATAAGATTGTGCATCAAAAACGAAATATGAGCGTAAAAACCAGTAAACAAAATATCAGTCAGTGGAGACAAACATGGAGCTTATTAGAGTGTATAAATGTGTGGATGTTAGAAGGATTAAAATCATTTCCAAGATGTTACAAAGTGAGTAACAGTGACTGGGCAGTCTACGAGAGAGAATAGCAAGAAAAAGGTGTCGCTGTGTTGTGTAGGTTCTATTTATGAGTCATCCGGTCCAGCACCAAGAAACTAGCTCAATAAAAACAGTGAAGATTTCCGCATTAGACGTCTCTCCGCGTGCAAAAAAGAATCTGATATTTCTATCTAAAATGTTCAATGTCATTCTTCTGTTCCACACGAATGTTAATTGTTTTTGTTCTGTTCCACATGAGTGTTAACTGATATTGTTCTGTCACACACACACACATTAGTCGAAATGTCTCTAGTTTCCGGTATAGTTATTTTCTCGTGCCAGAGCTTAGTCACATTCTGTCATAATATTTCGCCTAAAACTCACAGGAGACTCATTAAGCTACGTTTTTGTACGTTCTTTCACTTGAAGAGAACTATAGCGGTCAGAGAGCTTGTTCGTGTCACATTTCAAATCAACCAATAATATGTTTGTTTTTTGAATTAAGCACAAAGCTACACAATGGGCTATCTGTGCTCTGCCCACCATGGGTATCGAAACCCGGATTTTAGCGTGTAAGTCCGCAAACATACCGCTGAGCCACTGGGGAGCAATAATATGTTTTCTACAACTGCCCCAGATGTCAATGAATTTGTCTAGTAGTCGACAACAGGGGTAATTTTCCTTCATTGTTCTCGAAGAGCTGCAAAGACAAATTCAGTTTTTACTGTTTCCAGTCTGCCAGACTATGTATCAAAACTTAACAACTCGCCATTCTAACTCTGCATTACTCAACCTTGGCTCGAGCCGTTTTATTTAGAGAACACGGGAGTCTTTTTTTTTTTACGTTTTTATTTCCTTTGGTTACAAACTCGTATTAAAATGTCTTCATAATATCAAATAATTATGAAAAAATGGAAAAAACGCAGTCTTTATTATATATATATATGTATATAATTTGAAATATGATGTGATCTTGTGTAGTGAGGCGAACAAGCTCAATGCAATGAAAAAGAAGTCGGGACTTTAAGAAGTCCTGAAACTACACACTGCTGTCTAGTCTTCAGCACACAAATATCTGATGCTCCACGACGCACGCGCTCTCGAGCTCCATCTTACAGGGTTGTATATTTATCTTTCGTATCGATTTCAAGTCAGTATCATGTTAAAATGATTGTCTCTTGTTCTTTGTAAAAAGTATTATATTGATATAATTGTTTCTTGTTCTTTCAAACAAGTGTTACATAAACACGAGTTCTCTTGTTCTTTGTAACAAATGTTTACGAAATGCAACATAAAATACATAACAAGCCGAAATATCTGATAATTTAAAAATGGTATTGATGAGAATGGCAGCTAAGAATAGAAAATTCAAATTATAAAAACGACTAAATATTTAAAAGACTTAATCCAATTCCAAATATCACACTGGAACCTGGCATGACAAAATACTGTTCTGAATGATATCGTGGGTTCGTAATTAAGAACTGTATATCAATATGGTTTCTAACGGTAACGTCTTTCACGCTTTTATCTTAATAAGTATTGTCACGTGATCACAAAACCAACAAAGAGAACGCCACAAGACAAGAAGCGGCGTGATTAGTAACCGCATCTATGAAAAACGAATGACCGAAAAGCTGATCAATGTTACAAGCTCTATACATTTCAAAACACGATAAAAAGTAAATCCTAATTTCCTAATTTTTAAGTTTCTTTACACAATAGGAAAAAGACATAACTATACCTTATGTTTTGTTACATCAGTTTTCGGTTATAAGTATACTGCTTCAGCAGTATAAACTTTTATAAACTTATCCTAATGTTTGAAATATTTATGGTTCCAGATAAGGTGGTTACTTTAATATTACTTTATTTATGAATATACTTCCTTTAAATTGTGATATTTTATTACACAGTGGTACCTCGGTTCTCGAATTTAACCCATTCCAGAAGGCTGTTCGAAAACCGAATCAATTTTTCTCATAAAAAATACTGTAAATTAAATTAATCCGTCACCAACCTCCAAATATTACTCATTACGTCATAAGTCGGGTTATTTCGGGCCACGACAGCTTGCTTCGGGAACCGAGTTTATGTTCGACAACCGAGACATTTTTTTCTATCAAACAATATATTCTAAAACTGAATCGTTTGAAAAGGTAGTGTTTTGAAATTTGAAATTTTTGTTTGAAGCTAGTTCTAAGTTATCAAAAAAACTATAACATTAGAGTTCATCACAAGAAAGGTATTGTCCTACGGTTTAACTTGACGTCTAACTCAAGTTCCAAAATTAAACAAAAGAAGCTAAAAAAGTAATTTAAAAATACAGAACTTAGTGTCGTTCTTATTAGAACGTTAATTTGATTAACCTGGGTAAAACGGTTAGGCCTATCTTAAGCTTAAAGAACCTTATTTAAATAATTATGTGTTATAACTTCACAGTTTTATTCTTGCTGTATTAAAATTTCTTAACAGAAGATTTATAGTTTCGATCTGTTAAACAAACATAAACCTACCACTGAAATATTTCTTAGATTCTACTTTAACCTAACAGTAACGAATGCAACTGAATTTTTGTAAGCCAAAAGACGTCTTTTCCGACCAATAGAAATAAGATTATTACGCTTATTATCTTCACAGGTGTTGTGTTTTTTTAAAAACAAAATCACAAAAATATTTTAATATGTTAATGAAGACAATGATGATAAACTCCAGATTATTTAAATTTAAAATTAAAGTTATTTACTTATCTCGGGTAACGTCTTTCACGCTTTTATCTAAATAAGTATTGTCACGTGATCACAAAACCAACAAAGAGAACGTCACAAGACAAGAAGTGGCGTGATTTGTAACCGCATCTATGATAAACGAATGACCGAGTGGCTGATTAATGTTACAAGCTCTGTACATTTCCAAACACGATAAAAAAGTAAATCCTAATTTCCTAATTTTTAAGTTTCTTTACACAATAGGAAAAAGACATAACTATACCTAATGTTTTGTTACATCAGTTTTCGGTTATAAGTAATCGCGGTAAAAACTTACAAAAGGTTCAGCAGTATAAACTTTTTTAAACTTATGCTAATGTTTGAAATATTAATGGTTCCAGATAAGGTGGTTACTTTGATATTACTTGTTATTTGTTATTTTGAATTAAGCACAAAGCTACACAATGGGCTATCTGTGCTCTGCCCACCACGGGTATCGAAATCCGGATTTTAGCGTGTAAGTCCGCAGACATACCGCTGAGCCACTGGGGGGCAAAGTTGTAACTACGTTGTCAGAAGAGGGGTTTAATATTACTTTATTTATGAATAGATTTCCTTTAAATTGTGATATTTTATAACACAGTGATACCTCGGTTCTCGAATTTAACCCATTCCAGAAGGCTGTTCGAAAACCGAATCAATTTTTCTCATAAAAAATACTGTAAATTAAATTAATCCGTTTGCAAGCTCCAAAAATTAGGCATTACGTCATCAGTCGGGTTATTTCGGGCCACGACAGCTTGCTTCGGGAACCGAGTTTATGTTCGACAACCGAGACATTTTTTTTATCAAACAATATATTCGAAAACTGAATCGTTTGAGAAGGTAGTGTTTTGAAATTTGAAATTTTTGTTTGAAGCTAGTTCTAAGTTATCAAAAAACTATAACTTTAGAGCTGATCACAAGAAAGGTATTGTCCTACGGTTTAACTTGACGTCTAACTCAAGTTCCAAAATTAAACAAAAGCTAAAAAAGTAATTTAAAAATACAGAACTTAGTGTCGTTCTTATTAGAACGTTAATTTGATTAACCTAGGTAAAACGGTTAGGCTTATCTTAAGCTTAAAGAACCTTATTTAAATAATTATGTGTTATAACTTTACAGTTTTATTCTTGCTGTATTAAAATTCCTTGACAGAAGATTTATAGTTTCGATCTGTTAAACAAACATAAACCTACCACTGAAATATTTCTTAGATTCTACTTTAACCTAACAGTAACGAATGCAACTGAATTTTTGTGAGCCAAAAGACGTCTTTTCTGACCAACAGAAATAAGATTATTACGCTTATTATCTTCACAGGTGTTGTGTTTTTTTTAAAACAAAATCACAAAAATATTTTAATATGTAAAAAAAGGTAATGATGATAAACTTCAGATTATTTAAATTTAAAATTAATGTTATTTAGTTATCTTTACTTTAACGATAAAGAAGATTGTTTTGGTAACCATGAAATTAATCTCGATTCCATGAAAATTTAAAGTTAGGCATATGCGTATTGTGGCCATATTGCTCATTGGCGCATTGGAGTTTCATTTCAACGTACATATTTAGAAATAAAGAATTGTAAAAAAAATCACACAAATATTGTTACTATTAAGTAATATAGTAACACCAGTTAACATAGGAAAATGACCGGGGAACACAACAAAATGCATTTTATATGCAAAAACGGCTCTTTTGGGTTCAGAAAATATTTTAAATAGAAGAGCGAACACTAAAATACTAAATAAAGAAACAAACATAAACAAACGAAAAATTAAAGAAACCTTACTTATACAACAACTTAAACCCAAAATAAACCAATATAAAGGAACGCCATTATACCTATATTAATATTATAGATAAAATTATATATTCAAACATCAAACCGCGCCCTCTACATTGCGACACTCAGTTATACAACCCCTTCCAAACATGTGGTCAGCTTCCGGCCAGTTACCTCTTTCTTTGTGAACCTGACGATGACCGAAGAAGGTTGTTCGCTCTTCTATTTAAAATATTTTCTGAACCCAAAAGAGCCGTTTTTGCGTATAAAATTCTCAACAAGTGGGTTCTCGACATCACTGATTGTTACAACAAAATGCATGTTTAAAAATGGACATCACAAAACAGTTTTCTCACTGTTTAATTATTCAGTTCCTTCAACCACCTTAAAAAGGCATCAAAAATTAAAACAGTTCTTCAATATCTTTCAGTTAGATAATTGTCTCCCGGTGTGACAACGATAAATCTTCGGATTTACAATCATACACTCAGGGGTACGATTCCCCTCAATGAACACAACTTATTTGCTCTAAAATATCACACACAAACACATTTATAAAGTTAAGAACAATTAAATATTTATTTTGCAGGAATTTAATGTTTTGTTTCTATTATAACATGCTCTTAATAGATTTTTTTCTGAACAAAATTTAACCTTAAAGTATTGAAAGAGTGAAACTGTCGATATTTTACTGCACTTCCGCTCCGCTCAAAAGTCAATAACGTAAGTGTAAGAATAGAAGAGAACAGCTAGTCCTCACCGCCAACTCTTGGGCTACTGTTTAACCAACGAATAGTGGGATTGACCGAAACATTGTGACGCCCCCACGGCTAAATGGGGGAGCATGTTTGGTGTGTCGAGGATTCGAACCCGCGACCCTCAAATTACAAGTCGAGTGCCTTAACCACCTTGCCATGCAGGGCCGAAATATTTTAGCTTGGGGTAATTTTTCCAATTTGAATTGAAGCAGTAAAAATAATAATAATTCTATTGCGACACTTTAATACATCCAAACTCATAAACTATGTGAATCAAAACCAATATTTTTTTGTTTTTGAATTTTTAATATAAAATTGTAGCTGTGCTAACGGATTAAAACCTGCTCAAGAATTTTTCGAGTTTTAAAATGACTTTTTTTTGACACTATCATTATAATTATTTTTCGATCCTACAAATTCAGATTTTGAGTTGATACTGCAAATATCAAAAGGGTCCATTTTCAGGGTGGTTAGTCTTGAAAGAAACCACTTATATGTTTTACCTCTCCAAGAGAGGAGAGTAAAGACACACAAAAGTAGAACAGAAATATCATGCCTTCCAAATGGTGCAGAACTGTCATATTCTCTATGTGGGGTGGCAAAACTTGACGCATGGAAGATGGGTCAAGGAAAATAAAATTTAATATCTATCATTTTTTCAGTTTTTAACGATTTCAAGCTATTTTGTGTTCTTAAATGAATGTAAGTTTTTTCTCGGCGTTTTTTAATCTGTTGGTCTTTAAATGAATAAAACCATTATATATGTATATAATACTTGCAGTTACAGATTGATAATCTTTATGGGCCTTTATATCATGGGCGAAGGTCCTATACCATATCTAGGCCTTTCAGTGTAGATTCCTGTACGTAGTGAAGGGACTTCCCAGAGAAGGTGTGTCTGCTTGTTTTGTTATAGGAAGACCATATTTCGCTATCTTTTGAGTCCACTGATGGGAGAAGGTTATGCTTTTTCACTTTACTTTCTCTGGGATCTAAACATCCACCTACGTGTTTGCCGTGCGTGGCGACCTGTGAAGAGGATCCTCGTGGTTGAGGGGTCTAACCATAAAACACCACTTTAGCCTTGACTCCCTGCAGACGAGCGGGCTTGAGGTGGCTTTCCAGGGTCAGTCAGCTGGTCCACTTGGGCTATGGGGCACCCAAGTATCTGTGTAGGACGTTCTCAACAAGTGTGTGATGATAATGTTTGGGTATAGTGCTCATGGCGTTGTTGCAATATCCGTGATTGGCATTGGAGCGCGTTCCGTCGTAGGGCTCCGTAATGGGTGAGGTAAGTGGGCACTGAAATATATTCCCTTAATTTTTGACAACTATATTTAAAAAAGTAAATATAAACCAAAAAAATATCAGAAAGTGACCACGCATGGATGACTCTGTTGTACAGTCACCGTCTGAGTCAGATTTTGTACCTCGATTTCTAATCATGCACTCCTTATCCGAGAAATCCTTTGTGCAAATGTCTCTATTTTATTCGAAAGGGATTAGAGGGATTTGATGGCGTTCTCAAGTCATTAAGAAAGTTACAATCTGGAAAAATTTTGGTGGAAACATCTTCATCACAACATCTGAATTGGAGAAGCATTAGGGATATACACATCAAGGTTATTCCCCATGTAACTTTTAATTCTTCCAGGACATGAATTTAAAGAACATTTCCCAGCCAGAGATTCTGGCTGGTTTCTCCAGTGAAGGTGTTTCTGTTGTGCATCGAGTCTCCACTTGCAAAGGTGGAATTATTGTACCGACAAATGTAATTATTTCGACGTTCGCATCGCCACCTCCACCTGTCATTATGAAGCAGAATACTTAAATTGTAAAGTTAGGACATATATTTCAAATCTTTTTCGATGTTTTCAGTGCCAGTGATTCAGACATTCAAAGGCCTTTTGTCGTAGGTCATTAACACGTGCTCGTTTTGGTGGCAAAGACCACGACGCCTAGGTGTGTAAACTTGAACTACACTGTGTCACAGTAATGGTTTGCATACCCGTCGCGCCAAACATGCCTTTTCAGCCGTAGGGGCGTTGTAATGTAACGATCAATCCCACTATTCGTTTTTAAAAGAGTAGTCCAAGAGTTGGCGGTGGGTGGTGATGACTAGCTGCCTTCCCCCTAGTCTTGCACTGCTAAATCAGGGACGGATAGCACAGATAGCCTTCGAGTACTTTTGTGCGAAATTCCAAAGCAAACAAACAAACTTTTCTGCAATGCCGACTGAATTGATGAAAGTAAGGTTTCAGTTTCTAAATTGTCTGTGGTTGACTGTTATCTAAGATAGTAAAAACTAAAAGTGTGGCGATTGGATACAAGTAACGTATTGTGAAGTCGTGATACAATTTATATGGATACAATGTCCTCTACGATACGATTTGTGTATCTTCACAAAATTTGGCAAGCTTTTAGTTAACGTTAAAAGTATTTTAGAGAGAAAAAAATGAAAATTTCTAATAAATTATTTAGACTAAAAATTAACGATTTAATAAAAAAGATGAATATTGAGTACTAAATGTTGTCTTCATTTCTCTCATCAAAAACATTTCATGCAAAATGACATAATAAATTAGCAATAAGAAAACAGATATTGATTTTTTTAAACTTCTCTTCTCTTTCCAGCTGCCAGTTATTTAATAGGTGAAGTCTGAGAATTTGAAAAAGAACTGCGAAGTGTGAAGCACTTAAACAGGACAATGTTAGTAAAATGTGTAATAAATTATAGATAAGACTGTAAATCTTTGCAACAAACATTTGGTAAAAGTTTTTAATCTAGATGTGTATCGTATCATTAATAAATATGTATTTCTTTAAATTAAGCAATAAAGTAGGTTATTTGTACTTTGCCTACCAAGAGTATCGAAACCCAGATTCTAACGTTACTAGTCCACAGACATACCACCATGTCAAGGGAACATCAATCTATGCAGCGAATTGTCTACAACGATAAGATACACACCCATTGTAAAAGTACAGCAATCGTGAACAATTATATTTCGCTGATATTGGTGTGAGCGTATGTTGATATACAAATAAACAACCGAACAAATATTAATTTTAGCGAAAAGAATATTAGCATTATAGTTTAGTTAAAACAGGACTGTTGACTTAAGATGGCAGCATTATTAAACCACGGCTGTAGAGATATCGCTTGTGGATGTTGTGCGGTCTGCAGGCAGTGAAGGGTGATATAGTTGTGGGCTTCTCCACCCACATTTCGCTCTCCTTATTTGTATATCTATTGTTACTTCTTATATGAGACTGGCGACTGGAGGTAAACACTGTGGGATTTAGTTACAGTATCTTTCTATGGTTAGAATCACCTTCCTGTCACATTCTCTCCCACTCAGATATACTCTTTTCTTTTTTCTTATCTGATTTGCTCAACCTACTAAATGATCAAAATTCTTTGTAAAGCTGCAACATCCTTCTCACAGCTGGCAATTCCAGAGATTTTAATATCATCAGCAAATATAAGTAATTTATGGACCATTCCTTATCCTGTGTCATTGATGCAGATCAAAAAGAGAGCAATAGTTCTAAGACTAAGCTCTAAGGTGGCATCTTATCAAATGCTTTCTGAAAATCCAGATACACCAAATTTACATCATTACCTTGATTTACATAAGCAGAAACATTTTCAAAGAATGTCGAAAGATTTTCCTTTACTGAAACAATGCTGACTGCCAATAAATTTCTAAAATTTTTAAATGACGTTGCAAAGTATTTTGCATCAGACTTTCCAAATCTTTTCCACAATTAAAGCAAGACTAATGGGTCTATAATTACGAGGACACTTCATCACCTTTCTTGAAAAAGGAGTGATATTAACTAACTTCCAATCCTCTTGCATGTGCCCAACATTTCCAGAAATTACCTATTAAAGATTAAGAATATTACTTAAATTTTCATCAGCAAAACTGAAGAAAAAGACTTTTATTAACCAGCCATCTCATAATCACCAAGAACAAAACTTCCTTTATCATTCCTCCATCCTAACATTTTGTTTACCCTTAATTTATTTAAAGGAACTCTCCCTGTTAATTTTTACAATTTCAGCCAATGTTTGTTTATACATCTTTCTTGATATCAAAATTTCCTGTTTAACAAACTTTTAATCATTATTATTTTTGAAATCCCCCACCATATGAATCAATTTAAATTTCTGAAAATTGTTATGCTTTTCTCAAATTTTATCTGTTGCGCTTTCCTTTTTCCCCTTTTCTTTCTGAGGATATATAATTGTCTTGAATATTAACAAATTTCCCACATTTCATCAGTGTTTCGTCAAATATGCATATAGCTAATTAGAGGATCAAAACTCCATACCCCACTCTTTCGTTGTGTTTATATCCAAAAATACCACAGCCTTCACTGCAGCATTGTTTGTTTTCTGCAAATTCCATAAGTCACTATAACTCAAGTAATTTTTGTTGTTCCCTACAAAAGGTACTTTGGAAGTCAAAATACATTTAGATATAATCAGATGTGCTCTCCTCATTGCCTCATTCTTCACCTACAATGAAAAGAAAGTTGTTTAAAAAGAATTTAACAAGTTTATGAGAGTTATCAAAGTTCTGGCAACTTTCAGATACTTTTTGTAATCTGTAAATGGGGGCTAATCTTCCCATAACAGCAGTATTTTATAAGCAAAGTTTTTAAAAGAAAATTTTAAACTTATTTTAAGGAGAAACCTATATGCAGCTTAAGATGAAATTTGGTGAATTTTTTAAAATATTTTCACAGACAGTAGCGAAACATAATACTTACCTATATGTAAAAAGTTACTAAATTTCTTAAAGTAGTTTAATGCATTTTATTTTACAGGTTTTGTGTTCAGAAAACCATTGTTATAAACTAAAAATTTAAATGGAGAGAATTTTTGCACAATATTGTTTTGGTGGTTATGAAAAACTTGTATTTTGAAGTATCCAAACTACAACAGACCAAATCAGACAGTAGCAGGATTCAATTTTATTTGCATAGTTTATAGTTGTTTTTTTAATATTTACATGTTTTTTACATTAATTTTCAGTTGTCAACGTTGAAATAAATTTTCAACAAATTGAAAGAATGAGTCATCTTCGTAAGGTCTTTTCTTCTCCGTGTAAGACCTCCACTTCTTATGACACCTCTGTCAACTTGCATTTAGTCACAGAAGTGAGGAGAAGAATATCTGAAGAACTGAAAGGTTGGAAAGGTATGAGGCTAGTAAATGTTGACTTGCATAATCACTAATCAATGATTTTCAAGTGTGTGAATGAACTTAAACAATAAATCTAATCTCTCATTATTCAAAACAAAAGTATGGTTCTAGTTTCCTGGTCATCCTGATTTTCTACAACTGACCTGATAACATTTTAAGTATTTTTTTTCCCTTTAAGACAAAAAAAACATTTTACACTTTAGCTTATTAGTATCTGACATAAAACATAATCCCTACCTATTTACCTATTTTTCATTTGGATTAGAAACCAGAGCCACACACTTACACACACACATTGGTTTAAGGCTAGGGAGAATGATATTTCTTTTCTTTTTAGAGATTACACAGTTCAGAATTTTTTATAATAATACACCAAGGAGGCTGTACATTATATCAATTTAGTTTGAACATATTATTATGGATGATTAAAATATTAAAAATTGAAGTTAATATCACATTTACCAGCATCTCATTAATGCATTTTTTTTGTGTTGTTACCACGTGGAGCTGTTCAAATGCAGAAAACTGTCTTTGCAGTTGCAGTGACTACTAGGTAATGGACACTATCATCTTGCTTGTTAGCTGAGAAACGTGTAGGCTTAAAGAAGCAGTGTTTTATACTTAAATACATTTCTAAAACTATGAATTTGATTTACCATATCCATTTCCAGAATTGTATGAAATATATCTTTTTCAACCCTTGTAAAGTTTTACCCGTCACAAAATACACTAAAATAAAATTACGAACATCATCACCTCTGTTAAGTCAAACAAAAACATTCTAAATTGTAAATACTGCAGTAATGAGTTATTTTAATAATTGCAGCTGATCAGATTTGTTCTGTTCTAAAACTTATGAATAATTATCCAGTAGACGAGAGTTCATATTTATGCAAACATGCACTGTTACGTTTTTTTATGTTGACTGTAGACTGAACGAAACAGAAAGACACAGATAACAGCTTGTATAATTTATTACAATAAACTATTATATATGTAACAGATATAACATAAATTACACAACAACAATGACAAATATTCAGTTTAAAATTAATTACAATACAAAATGGTACTGGCCTGTGTCCAATATAATGATTCAGAATGAAAGTCCAAAAGTCTAGATCAGAAATCCAAAATTCCAGTTTAGGGTGTGAATTTGGTCCCACGAAGAAATTCCGAAGTTTGAATGAAGAAGTGCAGAAACAATTCACAGTTCAATAAATTTGACCAAGTTCTTTTTACGATGTTTCCGATGAATGTCTCAAATTTGTCGTTCTCCCACTTCTCCGGTCTCCCTGAACAGTCCTGAACGTGTTGACCTTCAGTATAACCACTAATTCGTAAAGAGTCGTAAAGATTGACGAAATAAAATCACAGCTTCTGTAGATCTAGCTCCAGTCACAAATCCAAGTTGAATTAACACACAGCAAACGTTGAAAATTTCTCGAACGGAGACAATATCTCTTGAATCGAAAGTAAAAACGAATGACTGACTCTTCTCTTCTTGCATCGCCGTCTATTTATATACTAGTAGGCCCACTGTTTTCTTGAACAATCGCGTAACTTTTACAGAATTCTAGAGCAATCCGCGCATGTCTGTTTTTGCACGAGACTCGTCGTCTAGACACCAAGGCGACAGTTACCTCTTTCTTTGTGAACCTGACGATGACCGAAGAAGGTCGAAACGTTGTTCGCTCTTCTATTTGAAGTGTTTTCTGAGCCCAAAAGAGCCGTTATTTGCATATAAAATTCTCAACAAGTGGGTTTCTCGACATCACTGAAGGCGACATATACATTCTATTTATAAACATATGATTGATCTACTTGATTCTAGAAATTTCTAAATGTTATTTTAAATGAATAACAACGTATTTTATTGTTTTGAACTTCGAAACAATAATATAAATATGGAAATATAAATAATAGATATGGAAATCCAAACAAAACACGACATGTCGTTTACATAACATTTACATGACATTTACGTAACAGCACATATATACTTGTGGTGTCTTTCATTTGTATACATTTTAAAGATTAATCAAGGTTAATTAGTTTTCACAGCTTGATCTTGTGTATATACTGTATTTACTGTACTATTTAAGAGTTAACCATATACTTATAGGCATTCTTAATTTAAATGACCTTGTGATGCACATTACAACATTTTTACAGTTACATTCCAAACTTAATAAAACAACTTTATTATCAGGGGATGTTTAGTTTATAATTTGAAATTTAACATACAAGTTTTACTTTATTAGTTTTAAATAGAAATATTCTAGAAAACTTTCACTCTTTGTCATGTCTGCTATCTGAACTCATCCATTTAAATATAGATATTGTAACTTCAACAGTAAAGCTTATTTAGTGTCAAGCCAAGTAAAATAAAAACCATTGACAAGGAAGAATATAATATGTGAACCTCCAATCTTCTAGATTTACTGAAATAAGAGAAATTTTTCAAATTTACCAAGGAATCGTCTCTCCACTTTTCATGTATTTCAAACCAGTTATTTACCCGAACCAATTTATCTGCTGGATGTATTTATGAGCAATAGAAAGATCTTACTGTCATATACTGGAATTTTAAGTTTTTAATTTAGTTAATGTAGAAAGGGATGATAGTTTGCAAAGAAAGTTTATTACGTTGAGAAAAATCAATGCTCTGAGCAATAATAGAAATTTTTAATTTAGTTATAACTTAGTTAGAAAGTGAGAAAACTTAAAGTAGTTTTGGAATGTTTTATTTCAGTAATCTGTATATTTATTGTGTTCTAAAATTCATATATTTGAATGTGCATGAATTATTTTTGTGGAAAATCAATGTAAAGAGTAACTGAAGCATATTTCTGAAGTACAAAATCTCTTATGCCTGAAATATATCTTAAGAAATGCAACTTACCTTTCTGTGTCACTCCAACATTCTCATTAAGCTGTGATGAACCGTGGTGCAACAACAAGTTAATTGATATTCTCTCTTTCAATTCATGCATTTAGTGGTTGTTTTGTGCATCTACTTCTTTACACCCCTCTGTTGTTATGACTCACTCAAATCAACATAACTTGGGGTATACCACTCAACCCTTCGGCCTTACTTGCACCTTTTCATCAGTGGCTTTCTTTTTGGTTTGGGAGTGATGGTTCTCAATACCACAACTCTCTCTGAAATCTGATTCGGCATTTTTGCTTATCAGCATCATAGAGATGAATGTGGCTTATTGGGCTTACCCTCTTTTTCTGACACAGTTGTCCTGTCATCATCTGCTAACTGACATAGACAACTCTATAGTTATTAATTTATTCAACTGTCAGGGAGGTTCCCATTTTGGGACTTATGCTTTCTCGCACTGGACTTTCTTTTTTGGGCCTATGGTAATCAAGTGCTTTTTACAGTGGTTGTGTCTCTGTGGTTTGTTACTTTTACCACAGTGGGATTCATGCTTTCGTTTTTCATTACATTTGTTTCCATTTCAAAACTACTTCAATTGATGTTGTTGCAAATTCCACTTTGGATATCTTTTGTCAGTTTTCACAATGGGATATCATTCATTCATTTTCACACGTGGGACTTGTATGGGATTTACATTTACAAAATGATCTTGAGTGATATCAGTTGATAATGTTTTTATTTCTTTATTTCAGATAATTACGATCAACGTGACCTTGATAGGCTGAAACAAGACAACTGGTATTGTGCCAGGTTTGTCAAACATAAAAAAGAAGACATTGAAGACAGCCTAAAAATGATACGAGATGCATTAAAATGGAGGAAGGAGATGAGGATAAATGGTAAAGCTAGAAATATATTGTTTGGTGACTGATTTTTATTTGTGTGTAAGAGAAATGTAAAAACACATTTCGTACATTGAACTTTACACTACTAATAATTATATTAGTTTAATGAGAAGATATTATTCTTAAGCTACTGAATTTGATGAGTCATCAAAACTTAAACTATTACTTATATAGGGTTTTACCAGGTTATTAGAAACTATAACCATTCAAACTTTGACCTGAGCTGCAGGTGCAAATTAACTTGTTCACGTGATGTGTGTCGTTTGATTCTTATAGCACGAAACATAACTATTATAAGCACATTTGATGCCAGTTTAACAGACAATAGTGACACAGAATCTGTGATGGAGTCCTGTTAATGAAGCTTTATTCATTTTTACAAAATAGTCCTACCTCCTCTTATCAAATGCCATCTTGATCCTGGTCTGCCCTTGAAGCATTGCTACAAAACTTTTGGAACATTGCATCATTCTTTATACCATATTAGTTTTGTGTTATTTCAGAAGATGCTGTTTACATGACTTCCCTTCACAAATAATATTGCACCATCTATACAAGTTCAGCAAGTACACTCTACTATTCTAGAATGATCCTTACTTTCTTAGTAAGCATTCTACAGGGTGTTCGGAAAGTCACTGTGCACTTATATATATTTATCAACAGACAAAATTGTACAGTGACTTTCTGAACACCCTGTAGTTTATGGATGTGTGTTTAAACAACTTACCGTTCTCTACTTTGTCTCAATGATATGGAGCAGGCAGTCCCAATGGCCCAACCATCTTCTTTTTTCATAGCATGAGGGTTCTGTCTCTTTAGGGAATTTAGGCTTGCTTGGAAGCTCTCATTCCATTGGGCCAAGCTCACAAGCATTTCCTTCAGTAGATGCTCCTCAACCAATGAAACTTCTTCCATGAAACCTTGGATCATCCCAAGGAACAGAGTAGTTGCTTGGTGACTCAACAGCAAACTGATTACAGTGGGTGTTCCTATTCCTTCACCTTGTTCAGGGTCTCATCTATTTACTGATGTTTCCTTTCTGAGCTTTCTTTAATTCCCAAGATATTTAAGGTTGATGATCCATGGAGAAAGCTGTTTTCTGTTTTTATTATTCTGGAACTTTTAGCAGTGAGTTGGGCTTTGCACCATTTCTTTCCACTCCTGAGGGATTGAATGGTTGGCCATGACTCATTCCATCTATCCAGCTGTTGTTGTCTGTTTCACAAAGCAATGAAGTAGGGAACCAAATCAAAATTTGTTTGTTTTCAGACTGTAGATCTTCTTCACCTGCCTCATGATCACTACATTGCTTATCTTGACCCAACCATGTTCTTCCCACAGAGAATACAGAATCACAGACACCAGTTGCACTGTCTGGTGTGTCATTCCTTCACACTCTCCAATGTGTATTTTTCCCTTTTTTTTCCAATAAAGCACGTGCGTTCTTTCCTCTTCTAATTCCCAATTTCTAGAGTGGTGGACTGTGAAGGTTTGCTCTTGAGTGGGTTTTGAAAAATAAAATTTTTTAGCCCATTGGTACCTACACGCTGTGAAGAAGGCTATAGTTGCTATAACTGTTATGATACTGGACAATGAATTATACAATAATATTCAGTATCCAGTGTGCTTCCCCTGAATTTTTTACCTCTAGCAGACTACACACATTGGTATTTGTATGTTATTCAAGAGGCTTCCCTGGATGTCGTTTCTGAAGCAGACTACACTTGGTCTAATCTTATGTATTCGAAGCCCTCTCCTCCTGGCTGTTTTTTGTCCAGATAGACCACAGTTATTGATCTCACAATGTTATGCAAGTTGCTTCCGTTGGATATTTTTGCCCAGATGGACTGTACATGGCCTTTTCTTTATATAACTGATGGTTCTTCAACCCAAACTATGTATAGTTATTTAATTTTTCTCTGACATCATCTTTTACACAACTTGCTACATTTTGACAATTGGGCTGGTTTTGAAAACTTTCACAACAACACTCATACCTGTAATTTTATTTTCATAATGCTACATATCCAAGAAGCTTGCCATGGATATTGGTGGTCTACTCTTTTTGATTATTTTATGCCAGGCATTTCCACTGGATGAACATCACTTGATTTACTCCATTGTAAACGAGGGCACAAACTTTGGCACATATTTATTGGAGCTTGTTGTTGGATACACACCAGACGTTCAATATTTGTCAATGACTTACTGTTTTGAGTCATAGTTATACAACACATCTTCCCTGATTTATTGCTGTATGTCTTTTTACTGAATGTTTTGATTTCTGCCTATTCAGTTCCACCTGTTTTGTGTCACTGTGTTAATTACTGGTGAAAGGAAATACCTATTCCAGAAGTGTGCTTTCCTTTCATATTCTTGCACACATATTATTTCAGTGTGGTAACTTTCAGTGAAAATTGCTGCACCTTCACCATCCCTTTTATATTTGCACTGTAGGACTATAATTTATGGTGAGATGAGGTAAGATTATTTCAGAAGTTGATGTTTTATCACACTAAAAATGTATTTTCAATAGGTACTTACCTCATATTGCTTCATTTCTTCCCACTGATGTGCCATTGTTTTGTACTTGCCTCTTCTCAAAAGTGAGGATAGTTCTAGAATAGTAGAGGAAGTTAGCTGCTATAACATCGATGACACAGCAAAATTGTTGTGAGGTAGTCACACAGCGTATGTTCTGAAATGGTGCAGTAGTGGTGGCTAAGAAGACTAATGCACTGCAGAAATTTGTTTTTCGTAGTGGTTGGAGAGCAGATAAAAATTGAGATGATTTTGGGTGAGTGGTGGTAAATGCTTATCAGAACTTTATATTCAGTGCAAGATAAGATTAACATTGGCACAGGTTAGAGAAAATTAGAATAATTTACCATCTTCCCTTGCGTGATCTTAGCTGTCAAGGCTTCTGATAGTTATGGTTTTGAGCATATTTTCCCAGAATATTTTTTGTTTCTAAAAGGAAGAATGAATGCTACAGCTTGTGTGTACATTATTTGTGACAAAGGCATTCAGAAATGAGGAGAGCTTTTTCTAAGTTGGCAGTGGTTTTATTCATCTTGCCTAATTTGTACATGTGCGGTTCAAACAACATTGTGGAGACTTGACAAATATTCCTAAATCTTGTTTCTGTTGAGCATCTGTGGGATGAACTTGAAACACATTCGTAATCACTAAGCCATGACTATCTTGTCCCATGAATTGTTATTATATTAATTATTAAAAAGGGGAAACCCTCACAACTCCTTGTAAATTCTCTTCTGTAATGTCATGGGTCTTAGTTGAACAAGTAATGGTCCAATTCATGATTAGATATTGTTTCTAATAAAGTGGTTAAGTGTAGTATGTGTATTTGATTATAATAAGTTTCCAAACATTTAAAGTTTTAAGAATTCTCATCTGTTGTACAGAAGATCCTTTTTACAAATAACAATACTCAGAATCATTTGGAAAACTTTTTTGTTTCCTCTATTTACCAATGTATTAAGTTTTGATGGGAGTTCTGATGTTGTTTTTCGGTGGAAAGCAGATTTTAACTTTCAGAAGGACTTTGATAAGGTCTATGATTTGAGAATAATAGAATAGATAAGTTAAACATTATAGAAGATACCCTTTATATTAAAAAGTATAAGGTAATGACAATGATTGGTAAAATAGTGATAATATTTCCTCATGGTTATATTCCAGTGGTTTCGTTGTTTTTGTAGTGTGTAACTGTAGTTTGAATATTTATTTCAGTTATCATATTTCTAAATCTGCTGGCGATACTTAAATGCATTGAAACCCGATTTGTTAAGAACATCTTTAATTCAAAAGGATAGTGAGAATTTTAACAATAATATGATATTGTAGAAAATGGGTTTCAATATTTAAAAAAATATGAAGATATGTACTTGAGGTATGGAAATTCCAAACAAATGTAGTACATTTTTAAGGAAGCATAAGTATTGTAAAGAAGGAAATGGAGTTATGTATGGTTACCAATAGATGACTAAAAACTATTTTTAAACTATTATGGTTTATGAATAGAAGAATTAATTGAAGGGAAAGAAGTCATAGATGATTTACTGATTTACAAAAGATCAATAACTACTGAAAGGAATTAAAATAAATAAAAAAGAATGTATAATATGGTTTAGACCTCACCTTTGAAAGGTCAAAGTATTAGTTTATATTGTGCAAATGAACAAGATGAGAAATATTTACATTTATTGAGTAAATGCAACAAGATAGCAATTTTACATGGAAACGTGAGATTAGGTGGAAATTTCAAGGCCAGTGATGAGAAAAAAGGTCATATAAAGAACAGAACTGAATTGGAAAACCTGTGTGAGTATCTATTAGCAATACATTTTCAATGGTTGAAAAAGTTGACTTTAAAATCAACATGAATTGGTTGGAAACTGTAAGAAGATGAATAATTGAAATCACATACCATGAAAGAGAGGAGCATCACTAGATAACTTGGTATTATTGTACACTACTAAGGTGTAAGTTATGAATATCAGATAGATGCACAAACACACACAAAACATATATAATAATAATAAACATGCAGGATTAGAACTTAAGCTCACCATGTGTTAAGGAGCAGAAGTTTACAACATTCACAAAAGAATGAAATGAAAATATGAAAATAAAATGTTTAGTACTGAAATTGTCATCATACCTTTCAAGCCTTGAGTGGTGTATAACTATGTACTAACATTCATATTAACTGTATATGGCAGGATTCTCTACGTGGGGTGGTATTTTTTTACTGTAGGTGCCTGTAACTTGTTGGCAATAAATTTGAATAACAAACGGACAGCATACAGTCCAGTTGTTTCAAATAATATATTTGAGACAAGTCAAATGTTTCTACAAAAATTCTTTATAGACTCAAACCTTCAAGAAAAATTATTTTTTCTATCTCCATTCTTATAACACAGCAGCAAAGCACACTATATGAATCACTCAGTAAGACTTCTCACTAACACACTGAATAACTTCATATATTCTTTCACTAAGTAGCTTTTTTTTCTGACAGACATTTTCTCAACATGTGCTCACTTTATCAGCTGTTCTATAAATTGACTGAGGTTTTGAACTTTCAACAGACAAGGAGACACTGATGTAGCTTCTCACACAGAGAGAAAATGTTGGAGGTTTTGAGAAAACTGACACCAACAATACTACAACAGTTAAACTACACACACAACTGATGACTCTTACCAGATTACATAACCAAATTTGTTATAACTTCTGCCTTTAAAATAATTAACTTTAAAATTCTTCGTATGAAAACTAAATAATCATGAAATATTAAATAAATAAGTGGAGTAAATAATAACTCCTACACTAAACAGTCTGTATTCAGTTACTCTAAGGTATTTTTCTAGTGACAAAATAATGAAAAAATTAACCACATGTAAACCTGAAGATTTTGGTATACAGAAACAGAGAAACAGAATACAAGGTACAAAAAGTAAATAAACTGAATAATTACAGTCGTGTTTACAGCCTGTCTTTCCTTAAATACAAAATTAAAAAAAAAATTATCAAAGAAAATGGAACCATATAACTAAATATGACAAAAATTTAGGTAAGATACTGTAAATTGCAGAAAAGCTTCAGCACATATTGGCAGACTGAAGTATTCTGAAGTCACCAAGAAGTTGGTCTTTCTTGTCCTGATTTACTTCCGTTAGAAAGTAAAATAAATAACTTATGTTAAACTAATATAAGAAAACGTAAGATCACATGTTCTTACATGTATATAAAAACTGAAAATGACACTTGGTTGGAAGACAATTACTTTGTCACATGTCCAAACCTGACCGTTATTGTTTAAGATGACAGAAGGTTGACAAGTTCATGAGTGAGAAGTCTTTGTCGATGAAAAATCTTTTTTTTTTTGTAACATATAAAATGTTACTTTTATTTAACTATAATCCATAGGTTTTTATTACAGTATGAAAGCTTTAACCATTAAATTTTAGCTTTCCAGTTAATTTAACTTGGGGTAAAAGTCATTCAGCTTTGTTAAAGGCTAACATAAAATTTGCATATGTAAAATAACACTTACAATCAAGCTATGTGAAATGACACTATGGACAGAAGTAAAAGCAAACGCATGGAATTTGAAGTTTTGTTTTGTCACAAGTGGTTAAGTGAAAATTCCTGTAAGAAAATGAGATATCTTACTGAATAAAACTATAAAGAGTTGTTGTGAAGGATTTTCTATTGAAAAGAGTAGTAACAGCAAAACAAATAAGTTAAAAATAATTAACAAGTATCTTGTTGTTATTGTTAATAATTCAATAACATTAGTTGAAGAATTATCAGTATTGATTTTAATGTTATATATAAGATCAGATTAAGCTATAAACCAAGTGGTGAAATAATAAATATTACTGAGTTGGGAATGAATCTGAATTTAATGGTTTTATGCCATTGATGGGTAGCATAAAAAAAGGTAGATTCCAATCATGATTATTGGAGGGAAACTTTCAATTTTTTAGCATTTTTACATAAGTTATTTAAAAACATAATTATTATTGATTTTTCTTTTAGCATAACTCATGTTAAACTTTTGTTCTTTTAAGATAGAGCATAGAACATTTTGGTGTTGAATGCAGAGTTACATTCACCTATACTTACATAGGGTTATTATAAATATTTCTTGAACTAGTAAAATTAATCTTTAAAAATACGATATA
>CM022399.1:80628021-80707655 GCA_011833715.1 Carcinoscorpius rotundicauda | reverse complement strand
TTTGGATTTCCTAGGAATAAAAACAAAATTACTATTCTCAAATCTCTAGAATAAAATATATAGATGAATATATTTAAAAAATATAAAAGGTGTTTTTATAAATGAAAAACACTTCTCATGTTAACTGAAAATAAACTCAATGTGTGAAATATTTCTATCTATGAACTTAACCTTTTATATCGTATTTTTAAAGATTAATTTTACTAGTTCAAGAAATATTTATAATAACCCTATGTAAGTATAGGTGAATGTAACTCTGCATTCAACACCAAAATGTTCTATGCTCTATCTTAAAAGAACAAAAGATTAACATGAGTTATGCTAAAAGAAAAATCAATAATAATTATGTTTTTAAATAACTTATGTAAAAATGCTAAAAAATTGAAAGTTTCCCTCCAATAATCATGATTGGAATCTACCTTTTTTTATGCTACCCATCAATGGCATAAAACCATTAAATTCAGATTCATTCCCAACTCAGTAATATTTATTATTTCACCACTTGGTTTATAGCTTAATCCGATCTTATATATAACATTAAAATCAATACTGATAATTCTTCAACTAATGTTATTGAATTATTAACAATAACAACAAGATACTTGTTAATTATTTTTAACTTATTTGTTTTGCTGTTACTACTCTTTTCAATAGAAAATCCTTCACAACAACTCTTTATAGTTTTATTCAGTAAGATATCTCATTTTCTTACAGGAATTTTCACTTAACCACTTGTGACAAAACAAAACTTCAAATTCCATATAATAACAATTCATGGGACAAGATAGTCATGGCTTAGTGATTACGAATGTGTTTCAAGTTCATCCCACAGATGCTCAACAGAAACAAGATTTAGGAATATTTGTCAAGTCTCCACAATGTTGTTTCAACCGCACATGTACAAATTAGGCAAGATGAATAAAACCACTGCCAACTTAGAAAAAGCTCTCCTCATTTCTGAATGCCTTTGTCACAAATAATGTACACACAAGCTGTAGCATTCATTCTTCCTTTTAGAAACAAAAAATATTCTGGGAAAATATGCTCAAAACCATAACTATCAGAAGCCTTGACAGCTAAGATCACGCAAGGGAAGATGGTAAATTATTCTAATTTTCTCTAACCTGTGCCAATGTTAATCTTATCTTGCACTGAATATAAAGTTCTGATAAGCATTTACCACCACTCACCCAAAATCATCTCAATTTTTATCTGCTCTCCAACCACTACGAAAAACAAATTTCTGCAGTGCATTAGTCTTCTTAGCCACCACTACTGCACCATTTCAGAACATACGCTGTGTGACTACCTCACAACAATTTTGCTGTGTCATCGATGTTATAGCAGCTAACTTCCTCTACTATTCTAGAACTATCCTCACTTTTGAGAAGAGGCAAGTACAAAACAATGGCACATCAGTGGGAAGAAATGAAGCAATATGAGGTAAGTACCTATTGAAAATACATTTTTAGTGTGATAAAACATCAACTTCTGAAATAATCTTACCTCATCTCACCATAAATTATAGTCCTACAGTGCAAATATAAAAGGGATGGTGAAGGTGCAGCAATTTTCACTGAAAGTTACCACACTGAAATAATATGTGTGCAAGAATATGAAAGGAAAGCACACTTCTGGAATAGGTATTTCCTTTCACCAGTAATTAACACAGTGACACAAAACAGGTGGAACTGAATAGGCAGAAATCAAAACATTCAGTAAAAAGACATACAGCAATAAATCAGGGAAGATGTGTTGTATAACTATGACTCAAAACAGTAAGTCATTGACAAATATTGAACGTCTGGTGTGTATCCAACAACAAGCTCCAATAAATATGTGCCAAAGTTTGTGCCCGAGTTTACAATGGAGTAAATCAAGTGATGTTCATCCAGTGGAAATGCCTGGCATAAAATAATCAAAAAGAGTAGACCACCAATATCCATGGCAAGCTTCTTGGATATGTAGCATTATGAAAATAAAATTACAGGTATGAGTGTTGTTGCGAAAGTTTTCAAAACCAGCCCAATTGTCAAAATGTAGCAAGTTGTGTAAAAGATGATGTCAGAGAAAAATTAAATAACTATACATAGTTTGGGTTGAAGAACCATCAGTTATATAAAGAAAAGGCCATGTACAGTCCATCTGGGCAAAAATATCCAACGGAAGCAACTTGCATAACATTGTGAGATCAATAACTGTGGTCTATCTGGACAAAAAACAGCCAGGAGGAGAGGGCTTCGAATACATAAGATTAGACCAAGTGTAGTCTGCTTCAGAAACGACATACAGGGAAGCCTCTTGAATAACATACAAATACCAATGTGTGTAGTCTGCTAGAGGTAAAAAATTCAGGGGAAGCACACTGGATACTGAATATTATTGTATAATTCATTGTCCAGTATCATAACAGTTATAGCAACTATAGCCTTCTTCACACCGTGTAGGTACCAATGGGCTAAAAAATTTTATTTTTCAAAACCCACTCAAGAGCAAACCTTCACAGTCCACCACTCTAGAAATTGGGAATTAGAAGAGGAAAGAACGCACGTGCTTTATTGGATAAAAAAGGGAAAAATACACATTGGAGAGTGTGAAGGAATGACACACCAGACAGTGCAACTGGTGTCTGTGATTCTGTATTCTCTGTGGGAAGAACATGGTTGGGTCAAGATAAGCAATGTAGTGATCATGAGGCAGGTGAAGAAGATCTACAGTTTGAAAACAAACAAATTTTGATTTGGTTCCCTACTTCATTGCTTTGTGAAACAGACAACAACAGCTGAATAGATGGAATGAGTCATGGCCAACCATTCAATCCCTCAGGAGTGGAAAGAAATGGTGCAAAGCCCAACTCACTGCTAAAAGTTCCAGAATAATAAAAACAGAAAACAGCTTTCTCCATGGATCATCAACCTTAAATATCTTGGGAATTAAAGAAAGCTCAGAAAGGAAACATCAGTAAATAGATGAGACCCTGAACAAGGTGAAGGAATAGGAACACCCACTGTAATCAGTTTGCTGTTGAGTCACCAAGCAACTACTCTGTTCCTTGGGATGATCCAAGGTTTCATGGAAGAAGTTTCATTGGTTGAGGAGCATCTACTGAAGGAAATGCTTGTGAGCTTGGCCCAATGGAATGAGAGCTTCCAAGCAAGCCTAAATTCCCTAAAGAGACAGAACCCTCATGCTATGAAAAAAGAAGATGGTTGGGCCATTGGGACTGCCTGCTCCATATCATTGAGACAAAGTAGAGAACGGTAAGTTGTTTAAAACACACATCCATAAACTACAGGGTGTTCAGAAAGTCACTGTACAATTTTGTCTGTTGATAAATATATATAAGTGCACAGTGACTTTCCGAACACCCTGTAGAATGCTTACTAAGAAAGTAAGGATCATTCTAGAATAGTAGAGTGTACTTGCTGAACTTGTATAGATGGTGCAATATTATTTGTGAAGGGAAGTCATGTAAACAGCATCTTCTGAAATAACACAAAACTAATATGGTATAAAGAATGATGCAATGTTCCAAAAGTTTTGTAGCAATGCTTCAAGGGCAGACCAGGATCAAGATGGCATTTGATAAGAGGAGGTAGGACTATTTTGTAAAAATGAATAAAGCTTCATTAACAGGACTCCATCACAGATTCTGTGTCACTATTGTCTGTTAAACTGGCATCAAATGTGCTTATAATAGTTATGTTTCGTGCTATAAGAATCAAACGACACACATCACGTGAACAAGTTAATTTGCCCCTGCAGCTCAGGTCAAAGTTTGAATGGTTATAGTTTCTAATAACCTGGTAAAACCCTATATAAGTAATAGTTTAAGTTTTGATGACTCATCAAATTCAGTAGCTTAAGAATAATATCTTCTCATTAAACTAATATAATTATTAGTAGTGTAAAGTTCAATGTACGAAATGTGTTTTACATTTCTCTTACACACAAATAAAAATCAGTCACCAAACAATATATTTCTAGCTTTACCATTTATCCTCATCTCCTTCCTCCATTTTAATGCATCTCGTATCATTTTTAGGCTGTCTTCAATGTCTTCTTTTTTATGTTTGACAAACCTGGCACAATACCAGTTGTCTTGTTTCAGCCTATCAAGGTCACGTTGATCGTAATTATCTGAAATAAAGAAAAAAAACATTATCAACTGATATCACTCAAGATCATTTTGTAAATGTAAATCCCATACAAGTCCCACGTGTGAAAATGAATGAATGATATCCCATTGTGAAAACTGACAAAAGATATCCAAAGTGGAATTTGCAACAACATCAATTGAAGTAGTTTTGAAATGGAAACAAATGTAATCAAAAACGAAAGCATGAATCCCACTGTGGTAAAAGTAACAAACCACAGAGACACAACCACTGTAAAAAGCATTTGATTACCATAGGCCCAAAAAAGAAAGTCCAGTGCGAGAAAGCATAAGTCCCAAAATGGGAACCTCCCTGACAGTTGAATAAATTAATAACTATAGAGTTGTCTATGTCAGTTAGCAGATGATGACAGGACAACTGTGTCAGAAAAAGAGGGTAAGCCCAATAAGCCACATTCATCTCTATGATGCTGATAAGCAAAAATGCCGAATCAGATTTCAGAGAGAGTTGTGGTATTGAGAACCATCACTCCCAAACCAAAAAGAAAGCCACTGATGAAAAGGTGCAAGTAAGGCCGAAGGGTTGAGTGGTATACCCCAAGTTATGTTGATTTGAGTGAGTCATAACAACAGAGGGGTGTAAAGAAGTAGATGCACAAAACAACCACTAAATGCATGAATTGAAAGAGAGAATATCAATTAACTTGTTGTTGCACCACGGTTCATCACAGCTTAATGAGAATGTTGGAGTGACACAGAAAGGTAAGTTGCATTTCTTAAGATATATTTCAGGCATAAGAGATTTTGTACTTCAGAAATATGCTTCAGTTACTCTTTACATTGATTTTCCACAAAAATAATTCATGCACATTCAAATATATGAATTTTAGAACACAATAAATATACAGATTACTGAAATAAAACATTCCAAAACTACTTTAAGTTTTCTCACTTTCTAACTAAGTTATAACTAAATTAAAAATTTCTATTATTGCTCAGAGCATTGATTTTTCTCAACGTAATAAACTTTCTTTGCAAACTATCATCCCTTTCTACATTAACTAAATTAAAAACTTAAAATTCCAGTATATGACAGTAAGATCTTTCTATTGCTCATAAATACATCCAGCAGATAAATTGGTTCGGGTAAATAACTGGTTTGAAATACATGAAAAGTGGAGAGACGATTCCTTGGTAAATTTGAAAAATTTCTCTTATTTCAGTAAATCTAGAAGATTGGAGGTTCACATATTATATTCTTCCTTGTCAATGGTTTTTATTTTACTTGGCTTGACACTAAATAAGCTTTACTGTTGAAGTTACAATATCTATATTTAAATGGATAAGTTCAGATAGCAGACATGACAAAGAGTGAAAGTTTTCTAGAATATTTCTATTTAAAACTAATAAAGTAAAACTTGTATGTTAAATTTCAAATTATAAACTAAACATCCCCTGATAATAAAGTTGTTTTATTAAGTTTGGAATGTAACTGTAAAAATGTTGTAAAGTGCATCACAAGGTCATTTAAATTAAGAATGCCTATAAGTATATGGTTAACTCTTAAATAGTACAGTAAATACAGTATATACACAAGATCAAGCTGTGAAAACTAATTAACCTTGATTAATCTTTAAAATGTATACAAATGAAAGACACCACAAGTATATATGTGCTGTTACGTAAATGTCATGTAAATGTTATGTAAACGACATGTCGTGTTTTGTTTGGATTTCCATATCTATTATTTATATTTCCATATTTATATTATTGTTTCGAAGTTCAAAACAATAAAATACGTTGTTATTCATTTAAAATAACATTTAGAAATTTCTAGAATCAAGTAGATCAATCATATGTTTATAAATAGAATGTATATGTCGCCTTCAGTGATGTCGAGAAACCCACTTGTTGAGAATTTTATATGCAAATAACGGCTCTTTTGGGCTCAGAAAACACTTCAAATAGAAGAGCGAACAACGTTTCGACCTTCTTCGGTCATCGTCAGGTTCACAAAGAAAGAGGTAACTGTCGCCTTGGTGTCTAGACGACGAGTCTCGTGCAAAAACAGACATGCGCGGATTGCTCTAGAATTCTGTAAAAGTTACGCGATTGTTCAAGAAAACAGTGGGCCTACTAGTATATAAATAGACGGCGATGCAAGAAGAGAAGAGTCAGTCATTCGTTTTTACTTTCGATTCAAGAGATATTGTCTCCGTTCGAGAAATTTTCAACGTTTGCTGTGTGTTAATTCAACTTGGATTTGTGACTGGAGTTAGATCTACAGAAGCTGTGATTTTATTTCGTCAATCTTTACGACTCTTTACGAATTAGTGGTTATACTGAAGGTCAACACGTTCAGGACTGTTCAGGGAGACCGGAGAAGTGGGAGAACGACAAATTTGAGACATTCATCGGAAACATCGTAAAAGGAACTTGGTCAAATTTATTGAACTGTGAATTGTTTCTGCACTTCTTCATTCAAACTTCGGAATTTCTTCGTGGGACCAAATTCACACCCTAAACTGGAATTTTGGATTTCTGATCTAGACTTTTGGACTTTCATTCTGAATCATTATATTGGACACAGGCCAGTACCATTTTGTATTGTAATTAATTTTAAACTGAATATTTGTCATTGTTGTTGTGTAATTTATGTTATATCTGTTACATATATAATAGTTTATTGTAATAAATTATACAAGCTGTTATCTGTGTCTTTCTGTTTCGTTCAGTCTACAGTCAACATAAAAAAACGTAACAGTGCATGTTTGCATAAATATGAACTCTAGTCTACTGGATAATTATTCATAAGTTTTAGAACAGAACAAATCTGATCAGCTGCAATTATTAAAATAACTCATTACTGCAGTATTTACAATTTAGAATGTTTTTGTTTGACTTAACAGAGGTGATGATGTTCGTAATTTTATTTTAGTGTATTTTGTGACGGGTAAAACTTTACAAGGGTTGAAAAAGATATATTTCATACAATTCTGGAAATGGATATGGTAAATCAAATTCATAGTTTTAGAAATGTATTTAAGTATAAAACACTGCTTCTTTAAGCCTACACGTTTCTCAGCTAACAAGCAAGATGATAATGTCCATTACCTAGTAGTCACTGCAACTGCAAAGACAGTTTTCTGCATTTGAACAGCTCCACGTGGTAACAACACAATAAAAAAATGCATTAATGAGATGTTGGTAAATGTGATATTAACTTCAATTTTTAATATTTTAATCATCCATAATAATATGTTCAAACTAAATTGACATAATGTACAGCCTCCTTGGTGTATTATTATAAAAAATTCTGAACTGTGTAATCTCCAAAAAGAAAAGAAATATCATTCTCCCTAGCCTTAAACCAATGTGTGTGTGTAAGTGTGTGGCTCTGGTTTCTAATCCAAATGAAAAATAGGTAAATAGGTAGGGATTATGTTTTATGTCAGATACTAATAAGCTAAAGTGTAAAATGTTTTTTTTTGTCTTAAAGGGAAGAAAAATACTTAAAATGTTATCAGGTCAGTTGTAGAAAATAAGGATGACCAGGAAACTAGAACCATACTTTTGTTTTGAATAATGAGAGATTAGATTTATTGTTTAAGTTCATTCACACACTTGAAAATCATTGATTAGTGATTATGCAAGTCAACATTTACTAGCCTCATACCTTTCCAACCTTTCAGTTCTTCAGATATTCTTCTCCTCACTTCTGTGACTAAATGCAAGTTGACAGAGGTGTCATAAGAAGTGGAGGTCTTACACGGAGAAGAAAAGACCTTACGAAGATGACTCATTCTTTCAATTTGTTGAAAATTTATTTCAACGTTGACAACTGAAAATTACTGTAAAAAACATGTAAATATTAAAAAAACAACTATAAACTATGCAAATAAAATTGAATCCTGGTACTGTCTGATTTGGTCTGTTGTAGTTTGGATACTTCAAAATACAAGTTTTTCATAACCACCAAAACTATATTGTGCAAAAATTCTCTCCATTTAAATTTTTAGTTTATAACAATGGTTTTCTGAACACAAAACCTGTAAAATAAAATGCATTAAACTACTTTAAGAAATTTAGTAACTTTTTACATATAGGTAAGTATTATGTTTCGCTACTGTCTGTGAAAATATTTTAAAAAATTCACCAAATTTCATCTTAAGCTGCATATAGGTTTCTCCTTAAAATAAGTTTAAAATTTTCTTTTAAAAACTTTGCTTATAAAATACTGCTGTTATGGGAAGATTAGCCCCCATTTACAGATTACAAAAAGTATCTGAAAGTTGCCAGAACTTTGATAACTCTCATAAACTTGTTAAATTCTTTTTAAACAACTTTCTTTTCATTGTAGGTGAAGAATGAGGCAATGAGGAGAGCACATCTGATTATATCTAAATGTATTTTGACTTCCAAAGTACCTTTTGTAGGGAACAACAAAAATTACTTGAGTTATAGTGACTTATGGAATTTGCAGAAAACAAACAATGCTGCAGTGAAGGCTGTGGTATTTTTGGATATAAACACAACGAAAGAGTGGGGTATGGAGTTTTGATCCTCTAATTAGCTATATGCATATTTGACGAAACACTGATGAAATGTGGGAAATTTGTTAATATTCAAGACAATTATATATCCTCAGAAAGAAAAGGGGAAAAAGGAAAGCGCAACAGATAAAATTTGAGAAAAGCATAACAATTTTCAGAAATTTAAATTGATTCATATGGTGGGGGATTTCAAAAATAATAATGATTAAAAGTTTGTTAAACAGGAAATTTTGATATCAAGAAAGATGTATAAACAAACATTGGCTGAAATTGTAAAAATTAACAGGGAGAGTTCCTTTAAATAAATTAAGGGTAAACAAAATGTTAGGATGGAGGAATGATAAAGGAAGTTTTGTTCTTGGTGATTATGAGATGGCTGGTTAATAAAAGTCTTTTTCTTCAGTTTTGCTGATGAAAATTTAAGTAATATTCTTAATCTTTAATAGGTAATTTCTGGAAATGTTGGGCACATGCAAGAGGATTGGAAGTTAGTTAATATCACTCCTTTTTCAAGAAAGGTGATGAAGTGTCCTCGTAATTATAGACCCATTAGTCTTGCTTTAATTGTGGAAAAGATTTGGAAAGTCTGATGCAAAATACTTTGCAACGTCATTTAAAAATTTTAGAAATTTATTGGCAGTCAGCATTGTTTCAGTAAAGGAAAATCTTTCGACATTCTTTGAAAATGTTTCTGCTTATGTAAATCAAGGTAATGATGTAAATTTGGTGTATCTGGATTTTCAGAAAGCATTTGATAAGATGCCACCTTAGAGCTTAGTCTTAGAACTATTGCTCTCTTTTTGATCTGCATCAATGACACAGGATAAGGAATGGTCCATAAATTACTTATATTTGCTGATGATATTAAAATCTCTGGAATTGCCAGCTGTGAGAAGGATGTTGCAGCTTTACAAAGAATTTTGATCATTTAGTAGGTTGAGCAAATCAGATAAGAAAAAAGAAAAGAGTATATCTGAGTGGGAGAGAATGTGACAGGAAGGTGATTCTAACCATAGAAAGATACTGTAACTAAATCCCACAGTGTTTACCTCCAGTCGCCAGTCTCATATAAGAAGTAACAATAGATATACAAATAAGGAGAGCGAAATGTGGGTGGAGAAGCCCACAACTATATCACCCTTCACTGCCTGCAGACCGCACAACATCCACAAGCGATATCTCTACAGCCGTGGTTTAATAATGCTGCCATCTTAAGTCAACAGTCCTGTTTTAACTAAACTATAATGCTAATATTCTTTTCGCTAAAATTAATATTTGTTCGGTTGTTTATTTGTATATCAACATACGCTCACACCAATATCAGCGAAATATAATTGTTCACGATTGCTGTACTTTTACAATGGGTGTGTATCTTATCGTTGTAGACAATTCGCTGCATAGATTGATGTTCCCTTGACATGGTGGTATGTCTGTGGACTAGTAACGTTAGAATCTGGGTTTCGATACTCTTGGTAGGCAAAGTACAAATAACCTACTTTATTGCTTAATTTAAAGAAATACATATTTATTAATGATACGATACACATCTAGATTAAAAACTTTTACCAAATGTTTGTTGCAAAGATTTACAGTCTTATCTATAATTTATTACACATTTTACTAACATTGTCCTGTTTAAGTGCTTCACACTTCGCAGTTCTTTTTCAAATTCTCAGACTTCACCTATTAAATAACTGGCAGCTGGAAAGAGAAGAGAAGTTTAAAAAAATCAATATCTGTTTTCTTATTGCTAATTTATTATGTCAATTTGCATGAAATGTTTTTGATGAGAGAAATGAAGACAACATTTAGTACTCAATATTCATCTTTTTTATTAAATCGTTAATTTTTAGTCTAAATAATTTATTAGAAATTTTCATTTTTTTCTCTCTAAAATACTTTTAACGTTAACTAAAAGCTTGCCAAATTTTGTGAAGATACACAAATCGTATCGTAGAGGACATTGTATCCATATAAATTGTATCACGACTTCACAATACGTTACTTGTATCCAATCGCCACACTTTTAGTCTTTACTATCTTAGATAACAGTCAACCACAGACAATTTAGAAACTGAAACCTTACTTTCATCAATTCAGTCGGCATTGCAGAAAAGTTTGTTTGTTTGCTTTGGAATTTCGCACAAAAGTACTCGAAGGCTATCTGTGCTATCCGTCCCTGATTTAGCAGTGCAAGACTAGGGGGAAGGCAGCTAGTCATCACCACCCACCGCCAACTCTTGGACTACTCTTTTAAAAACGAATAGTGGGATTGATCGTTACATTACAACGCCCCTACGGCTGAAAAGGCATGTTTGGCGCGACGGGTATGCAAACCATTACTGTGACACAGTGTAGTTCAAGTTTACACACCTAGGCGTCGTGGTCTTTGCCACCAAAACGAGCACGTGTTAATGACCTACGACAAAAGGCCTTTGAATGTCTGAATCACTGGCACTGAAAACATCGAAAAAGATTTGAAATATATGTCCTAACTTTACAATTTAAGTATTCTGCTTCATAATGACAGGTGGAGGTGGCGATGCGAACGTCGAAATAATTACATTTGTCGGTACAATAATTCCACCTTTGCAAGTGGAGACTCGATGCACAACAGAAACACCTTCACTGGAGAAACCAGCCAGAATCTCTGGCTGGGAAATGTTCTTTAAATTCATGTCCTGGAAGAATTAAAAGTTACATGGGGAATAACCTTGATGTGTATATCCCTAATGCTTCTCCAATTCAGATGTTGTGATGAAGATGTTTCCACCAAAATTTTTCCAGATTGTAACTTTCTTAATGACTTGAGAACGCCATCAAATCCCTCTAATCCCTTTCGAATAAAATAGAGACATTTGCACAAAGGATTTCTCGGATAAGGAGTGCATGATTAGAAATCGAGGTACAAAATCTGACTCAGACGGTGACTGTACAACAGAGTCATCCATGCGTGGTCACTTTCTGATATTTTTTTGGTTTATATTTA
This sequence comes from Carcinoscorpius rotundicauda, assembly GCA_011833715.1. Classification (NCBI taxonomy): domain Eukaryota; kingdom Metazoa; phylum Arthropoda; class Merostomata; order Xiphosura; family Limulidae; genus Carcinoscorpius; species Carcinoscorpius rotundicauda. Next base: position 80,695,996 of record CM022399.1, on the reverse strand, counting down.
CTTTTTAAATATAGTTGTCAAAAATTAAGGGAATATATTTCAGTGCCCACTTACCTCACCCATTACGGAGCCCTACGACGGAACGCGCTCCAATGCCAATCACGGATATTGCAACAACGCCATGAGCACTATACCCAAACATTATCATCACACACTTGTTGAGAACGTCCTACACAGATACTTGGGTGCCCCATAGCCCAAGTGGACCAGCTGACTGACCCTGGAAAGCCACCTCAAGCCCGCTCGTCTGCAGGGAGTCAAGGCTAAAGTGGTGTTTTATGGTTAGACCCCTCAACCACGAGGATCCTCTTCACAGGTCGCCACGCACGGCAAACACGTAGGTGGATGTTTAGATCCCAGAGAAAGTAAAGTGAAAAAGCATAACCTTCTCCCATCAGTGGACTCAAAAGATAGCGAAATATGGTCTTCCTATAACAAAACAGGCAGACACACCTTCTCTGGGAGGTCCCTTCACTACGTACAGGAATCTACACTGAAAGGCATAGATATGGTATAGGACCTTCGCCCATGATATAAAGGCCCATAAAGATTATCAATCTGTAACTGCAAGTATTATATACATATATAATGGTTTTATTCATTTAAAGACCAACAGATTAAAAAACGCCGAGAAAAAGCTTACATTCATTTAAGAACACAAAATAGCTTGAAATCGTTAAAAACTGAAAAAATGATAGATATTAAATTTTATTTTCCTTGACCCATCTTCCATGCGTCAAGTTTTGCCACCCCACATAGAGAATATGACAGTTCTGCACCATTTGGAAGGCATGATATTTCTGTTCTACTTTTGTGTGTCTTTACTCTCCTCTCTTGGAGAGGTAAAACATATAAGTGGTTTCTTTCAAGACTAACCACCCTGAAAATGGACCCTTTTGATATTTGCAGTATCAACTCAAAATCTGAATTTGTAGGATCGAAAAATAATTATAATGATAGTGTCAAAAAAAAGTCATTTTAAAACTCGAAAAATTCTTGAGCAGGTTTTAATCCGTTAGCACAGCTACAATTTTATATTAAAAATTCAAAAACAAAAAAATATTGGTTTTGATTCACATAGTTTATGAGTTTGGATGTATTAAAGTGTCGCAATAGAATTATTATTATTTTTACTGCTTCAATTCAAATTGGAAAAATTACCCCAAGCTAAAATATTTCGGCCCTGCATGGCAAGGTGGTTAAGGCACTCGACTTGTAATTTGAGGGTCGCGGGTTCGAATCCTCGACACACCAAACATGCTCCCCCATTTAGCCGTGGGGGCGTCACAATGTTTCGGTCAATCCCACTATTCGTTGGTTAAACAGTAGCCCAAGAGTTGGCGGTGAGGACTAGCTGCTTTCTTTTATTCTTACACTTACGCTATTGACTTTTGAGCGGAGCGGCAGTGCAGTAAAATATCGACAGTTTCACTCTTTCATGACTTTAAGGTTAAATTTTGTTCAGAAAAAAATCTATTAAGAGCATGTTATAATAGAAACAAAACATTAAATTCCTGCAAAATAAATATTTAATTGTTCTTAACTTTATAAATGTGTTTGTGTGTGATATTTTAGAGCAAATAAGTTGTGTTCATTGAGGGGAATCGTACTCCTGAGTGTATGATTGTAAATCCGAAGATTTATCGTTGTCACACCGGGAGACAATTATCTAACTGAAAGATATTGAAGAACTGTTTTAATTTTTGATGCCTTTTTAAGGTGGTTGAAGGAACTGAATAATTAAACAGTGAGAAAACTGTTTTGTGATGTCCATTTTTAAACATGCATTTTGTTGTAACAATCAGTGATGTCGAGAAACCCACTTGTTGAGAATTTTATACGCAAAAACGGCTCTTTTGGGTTCAGAAAATATTTTAAATAGAAGAGCGAACAACCTTCTTCGGTCATCGTCAGGTTCACAAAGAAAGAGGTAACTGGCCGGAAGCTGACCACATGTTTGGAAGGGGTTGTATAACTGAGTGTCGCAATGTAGAGGGCGCGGTTTGATGTTTGAATATATAATTTTATCTATAATATTAATATAGGTATAATGGCGTTCCTTTATATTGGTTTATTTTGGGTTTAAGTTGTTGTATAAGTAAGGTTTCTTTAATTTTTCGTTTGTTTATGTTTGTTTCTTTATTTAGTATTTTAGTGTTCGCTCTTCTATTTAAAATATTTTCTGAACCCAAAAGAGCCGTTTTTGCATATAAAATGCATTTTGTTGTGTTCCCCGGTCATTTTCCTATGTTAACTGGTGTTACTATATTACTTAATAGTAACAATATTTGTGTGATTTTTTTTTACAATTCTTTATTTTTAAATATGTACGTTGAAATGAAACTCCAATGTGCCAATGAGCAATATGGCCACAATACGCATATGCCTAACTTTAAATTTTCATGGAATCGAGATTAATTTCATGGTTACCAAAACAATCTTCTTTATCGTTAAAGTAAAGATAACTAAATAACATTAATTTTAAATTTAAATAATCTGAAGTTTATCATCATTACCTTTTTTTACATATTAAAATATTTTTGTGATTTTGTTTTAAAAAAAACACAACACCTGTGAAGATAATAAGCGTAATAATCTTATTTCTGTTGGTCAGAAAAGACGTCTTTTGGCTCACAAAAATTCAGTTGCATTCGTTACTGTTAGGTTAAAGTAGAATCTAGAAATATTTCAGTGGTAGGTTTATGTTTGTTTAACAGATCGAAACTATAAATCTTCTGTCAAGGAATTTTAATACAGCAAGAATAAAACTGTAAAGTTATAACACATAATTATTTAAATAAGGTTCTTTAAGCTTAAGATAAGCCTAACCGTTTTACCTAGGTTAATCAAATTAACGTTCTAATAAGAACGACACTAAGTTCTGTATTTTTAAATTACTTTTTTAGCTTTTGTTTAATTTTGGAACTTGAGTTAGACGTCAAGTTAAACCGTAGGACAATACCTTTCTTGTGATCAGCTCTAAGTTATAGTTTTTTGATAACTTAGAACTAGCTTCAAACAAAAATTTCAAATTTGAAAACACTACCTTCTCAAACGATTCAGTTTTCGAATATATTGTTTGATAAAAAAAATGTCTCGGTTGTCGAACATAAACTCGGTTCCCGAAGCAAGCTGTCGTGGCCCGAAATAACCCGACTGATGACGTAATGCCTAATTTTTGGAGCTTGCAAACGGATTAATTTAATTTACAGTATTTTTTATGAGAAAAATTGATTCGGTTTTCGAACAGCCTTCTGGAATGGGTTAAATTCGAGAACCGAGGTATCACTGTGTTATAAAATATCACAATTTAAAGGAAATCTATTCATAAATAAAGTAATATTAAACCCCACTTCTGACAACGTAGTTACAACTTTGCCCCCCAGTGGCTCAGCGGTATGTCTGCGGACTTACACGCTAAAATCCGGATTTCGATACCCGTGGTGGGCAGAGCACAGATAGCCCATTGTGTAGCTTTGTGCTTAATTCAAAATAACAAGTAATATCAAAGTAACCACCTTATCTGGAACCATTAATATTTCAAACATTAGCATAAGTTTAAAAAAGTTTATACTGCTGAACCTTTTGTAAGTTTTTACCGCGATTACTTATAACCGAAAACTGATGTAACAAAACATTAGGTATAGTTATGTCTTTTTCCTATTGTGTAAAGAAACTTAAAAATTAGGAAATTAGGATTTACTTTTTTATCGTGTTTGGAAATGTACAGAGCTTGTAACATTAATCAGCCACTCGGTCATTCGTTTATCATAGATGCGGTTACAAATCACGCCACTTCTTGTCTTGTGACGTTCTCTTTGTTGGTTTTGTGATCACGTGACAATACTTATTTAGATAAAAGCGTGAAAGACGTTACCCGAGATAAGTAAATAACTTTAATTTTAAATTTAAATAATCTGGAGTTTATCATCATTGTCTTCATTAACATATTAAAATATTTTTGTGATTTTGTTTTTAAAAAAACACAACACCTGTGAAGATAATAAGCGTAATAATCTTATTTCTATTGGTCGGAAAAGACGTCTTTTGGCTTACAAAAATTCAGTTGCATTCGTTACTGTTAGGTTAAAGTAGAATCTAAGAAATATTTCAGTGGTAGGTTTATGTTTGTTTAACAGATCGAAACTATAAATCTTCTGTTAAGAAATTTTAATATAGCAAGAATAAAACTGTAAAGTTATAACACATAATTATTTAAATAAGGTTCTTTAAGCTTAAGATAGGCCTAACCGTTTTACCCAGGTTAATCAAATTAACGTTCTAATAAGAACGACACTAAGTTCTGTATTTTTAAATTACTTTTTTAGCTTCTTTTGTTTAATTTTGGAACTTGAGTTAGACGTCAAGTTAAACCGTAGGACAATACCTTTCTTGTGATGAACTCTAATGTTATAGTTTTTTTGATAACTTAGAACTAGCTTCAAACAAAAATTTCAAATTTCAAAACACTACCTTTTCAAACGATTCAGTTTTAGAATATATTGTTTGATAGAAAAAAATGTCTCGGTTGTCGAACATAAACTCGGTTCCCGAAGCAAGCTGTCGTGGCCCGAAATAACCCGACTTATGACGTAATGAGTAATATTTGGAGGTTGGTGACGGATTAATTTAATTTACAGTATTTTTTATGAGAAAAATTGATTCGGTTTTCGAACAGCCTTCTGGAATGGGTTAAATTCGAGAACCGAGGTACCACTGTGTAATAAAATATCACAATTTAAAGGAAGTATATTCATAAATAAAGTAATATTAAAGTAACCACCTTATCTGGAACCATTAATATTTCAAACATTAGGATAAGTTTATAAAAGTTTATACTGCTGAAGCAGTATACTTATAACCGAAAACTGATGTAACAAAACATAAGGTATAGTTATGTCTTTTTCCTATTGTGTAAAGAAACTTAAAAATTAGGAAATTAGGATTTACTTTTTATCGTGTTTTGAAATGTATAGAGCTTGTAACATTGATCAGCTTTTCGGTCATTCGTTTTTCATAGATGCGGTTACTAATCACGCCGCTTCTTGTCTTGTGGCGTTCTCTTTGTTGGTTTTGTGATCACGTGACAATACTTATTAAGATAAAGCGTGAAAGACTGTTACCGTTAGAAACCATATTGATATACAGTTCTTAATTACGAACCCACGATATCATTCAGAACAGTATTTAGTCATGCCAGGTTCCAGTGTGATATTTGGAATTGGATTAAGTCTTTTAAATATTTAGTCGTTTTTATAATTTGAATTTTCTATTCTTAGCTGCCATTCTCATCAATACCATTTTTAAATTATCAGATATTTCGGCTTGTTATGTATTTTATGTTGCATTTCGTAAACATTTGTTACAAAGAACAAGAGAACTCGTGTTTATGTAACACTTGTTTGAAAGAACAAGAAACAATTATATCAATATAATACTTTTTACAAAGAACAAGAGACAATCATTTTAACATGATACTGACTTGAAATCGATACGAAAGATAAATATACAACCCTGTAAGATGGAGCTCGAGAGCGCGTGCGTCGTGGAGCATCAGATATTTGTGTGCTGAAGACTAGACAGCAGTGTGTAGTTTCAGGACTTCTTAAAGTCCCGACTTCTTTTTCATTGCATTGAGCTTGTTCGCCTCACTACACAAGATCACATCATATTTCAAATTATATACATATATATATATATAATAAAGACTGCGTTTTTTCCATTTTTTCATAATTATTTGATATTATGAAGACATTTTAATACGAGTTTGTAACCAAAGGAAATAAAAACGTAAAAAAAAAAAAGACTCCCGTGTTCTCTAAATAAAACGGCTCGAGCCAAGGTTGAGTAATGCAGAGTTAGAATGGCGAGTTGTTAAGTTTTGATACATAGTCTGGCAGACTGGAAACAGTAAAAACTGAATTTGTCTTTGCAGCTCTTCGAGAACAATGAAGGAAAATTACCCCTGTTGTCGACTACTAGACAAATTCATTGACATCTGGGGCAGTTGTAGAAAACATATTATTGCTCCCCAGTGGCTCAGCGGTATGTTTGCGGACTTACACGCTAAAATCCGGGTTTCGATACCCATGGTGGGCAGAGCACAGATAGCCCATTGTGTAGCTTTGTGCTTAATTCAAAAAACAAACATATTATTGGTTGATTTGAAATGTGACACGAACAAGCTCTCTGACCGCTATAGTTCTCTTCAAGTGAAAGAACGTACAAAAACGTAGCTTAATGAGTCTCCTGTGAGTTTTAGGCGAAATATTATGACAGAATGTGACTAAGCTCTGGCACGAGAAAATCACTATACCGGAAACTAGAGACATTTCGACTAATGTGTGTGTGTGTGACAGAACAATATCAGTTAACACTCATGTGGAACAGAACAAAAACAATTAACATTCGTGTGGAACAGAAGAATGACATTGAACATTTTAGATAGAAATATCAGATTCTTTTTTGCACGCGGAGAGACGTCTAATGCGGAAATCTTCACTGTTTTTATTGAGCTAGTTTCTTGGTGCTGGACCGGATGACTCATAAATAGAACCTACACAACACAGCGACACCTTTTTCTTGCTATTCTCTCTCGTAGACTGCCCAGTCACTGTTACTCACTTTGTAACATCTTGGAAATGATTTTAATCCTTCTAACATCCACACATTTATACACTCTAATAAGCTCCATGTTTGTCTCCACTGACTGATATTTTGTTTACTGGTTTTTACGCTCATATTTCGTTTTTGATGCACAATCTTATTTTATCGTATTTTTACATAAACATTTCCTCCACAATAAGGACTAATTATATTACAGTTTAAACATTCTATTTTTATAGTGTTTATATAAATCTTTTATCTCTGTGTATGATTGGTCACAATACAATTTAAATATTATATTTTTACTGTTTTTATATAAACCTTTTATCTATATTTAGAATTATATTACTATTTGAAACATTCTAATTTTTATTTTCAAATAATTCTTTTCTGTAGATTTAGGATCATATTATTGTCGGAAACATTCTATTTTACAGTTTTTATATTCGTGTTTTACGTAGATTTAAGATTCTTTTGTTGCCTACAACGTTCAGTTTGTTTTTATCCTCCATACTTGATGGTCAAGCAATTGAAAAGTCGGGAGATCGAGCGACCATGATACTAAGGACGTATCTTTTTTACGGCTGTTTTTTTAGTATGATCGTCGATTACGTTGTTCTATTTGATATTAAACAACATCTTTATTGCGAAGGGTGTCGACGATTATTTGTCTTTCCTTTCTCGTGATTTGTAGGCCAAAGATAGAGACGGCTGCATTCTTTGGCGTTTCTCACCTGGCCATTAAGATTCGTGTTCCCATAGAGATTTTCAAATTCAACATCAATATTTTCATGCTTTCTTCCATTAGTGAATTTATTTATTAGTTGGATATTTAATCATTTTCAAGTCTCCAACCTTGTATTCATTTATTTTGGTTTTCTTACATTTTGTTTTTGATCTCATCTGCTGCAAAGTGCTCTGTTTTTAATATTTCAAATTCCTCAGATTTATTCACAACTTTTTAGTTATTTTATATATTTTCATTTCAAGTCGAAAGATAAATAAAATCATTGTTCATTAGTCACAACCGATCAACAATAACAATAAGAGGTGCTTAATGTGTTAAAAGTTCAGCTGTCTTTACCTTTCCTATCTTTATCAGGCTGTTTTCCTATCTTTACCAGGCTGTTTTCCTGTTTTTATCTACCGGTCTTCCTTTTTCTTTATCTATGCGTTTTCTTGGCTTGTCCAACAGTTTTCCTGTTATTATACTCCTGTCATCAAGGTACTGTTAATATAATATATAAGTGTACTCACCCATTTCAGTCTCCATGTGTTGGGTTTCTCTGCGTCACATTTTAACGACGCTCAGAAGGTAAAGTCACAGTAAAGTGTGAATGTTGTGTTATGTTCTGTTTAATATCATAGAGACAAGCTATGGCAGTATCCGTCTCACAATTAAAACAAATGTTTTTCTTTTCGAGTTACAAAGGGAAAAGAAGGAACAACTGTGTCACAATTAAGACAACGTTTAAAACAGACAACATGCTTGAATTGTGAGCCAAGGATAGAACCAGAAATACACACATTCACTTCATGCTGTACATGAAGATCAACATGCAAGACACACCTGGATGTTTTTTGATTCTGAACATTGATGAACTTGTTGTGACGCACAACCTTTGATAGTCGTAACCGACAAATTAACCAGTTGGGTGAAGACAAACTTTGCTCGAACTCAGTTTTCTGACCGAACACTGACGGGAATCGAACCGCTAACTTTAGCATTGTAAATCCGTAAACTTACCGCTGTACTAGTGAAGGACCCGACCAACAGAGGCTGTCTGTTAGATATTAAAATATTGTACAATATTTGTTTCTTACAACTTTACTCATAAAGCGGAGAACAACGTTTCGACCTCTTTAGGTTCACTCTGATGTAGTCTGTTAATTTGGTGACATCGTGTGTTTATTATAAAGATTGATAAATTTCTTTGTCGTTGTCTCTTACGCTTCATTACTGATAAGAGGAAAGACAGTCGATCAGCTGCGTTTGTCGTCCACCATAAGGAATGAACTGTCACTCTTATAATGCGCTTACATCTTGCAGTGCTGGAAATGTATTGTTTATTGTACAGATCCGAAATCCTGAGCTCTGCCGTAGAACTAACCTACCGTGTATATATAATGTACCATCCCTTCGTTCTAAAATGAACACAAATTTAAAAGGAAGTGTAAACCTATTTTAAAGCAATTAAATGTAACGGCTTATGCCCAAAATAAACTTCCATAATCAAACCAGTGTTTACAAAAATCGAACAAACATTTTACTTACAATTGGTATTTCCTTTCCACAGAAAAACAAACTTCACTTGACGCTATTAATCGTAAATATTCTCTGATGATTAATCTACAATTACGTAGAAAACGTTTAGCACAAACTGAAATTGAGTAATTTTGTCGATGGCAAAATAATTTGTCTCGGACATTCATGTAAAAGCTACACGAGGGCTGTATGTACTCGATGTCCTGAAATTTGAATTGAAAGACTGGGGGAAAGGCAGCAAGTGAACAGCACCCACCGCCAACTCTTGGACTACTGTAATCAAACAGTCCGATTTGACTAATACTTCGATAACTCATTATGCTCTCAAGGTGCATATTATATTAATGTGGCAGGTCGCAAACCACGAATATTTGGATACACTGTTTGGTACGCTGATCAAACTCTGGCCGCTAGAAGGAACGATCATTCCAGAAAAGGATCAAGCGTGACAAGTGTCCGGATTATGAATCTGAAGACCAACGGTTTGGGGTTCGTTGACACAAAAACGTACCCCGAATCTTTGGGCCATGTATGCGCTAAAAAGTGACGGTGAACTCCCATTATTCGATTGAAGTAGCCCAGAGTTTTGTACGTAGAAAAACTGGATAGAAGTATATGTTAAAAGAGAAATGGACCAGTCGCTTTTGAATATTGGCGAGAACTGATGTGAAGCAATTCCAGGGCTAGTATATTACCAAGCGTGTGAGTACAAATTGTGTAATTTGAGTTCTGCTTTGCTTCTATGTGATGCAGGGCAAGAGAAATGGCATACAGTTCAGCAGTGAACACAGAAAATGTTGAGGGGTTTCTGTGTGCAACCATCGAACCACAACAAACCATGACGGTGCCCACACAGTCCCTTGATTTCGAACCAACCTTCTATTCCTCTTTATATGGATAGTTTGAAATCAGGCCACTCTGTGGGCTCTGCCATCATTTGTTGTGGCTTGGTATTCGTACACAGAATCCCCTCAACATTTTCTGTGTTCACTACTGAACTGTATGCCTATTTCTTTTATCCTGGAGTAGCTGGTTTTCACATATGATTTATAAAAGACCACATTTGGGGACTGTAATAAGCCATGGTGAGATGGGCTCACCAGTGAATACTGCTAATTTATCCAAGAACAGACCCAATGTTTTTTGCAGCTCTCCAACCATTGTAGCACAAGCATCTTTGGACTCAGTTGTATGGTCTTAATGCAGATATATTTTCTGCTCCATTTTTGATGGAAACACCAATAGTGGTTGCCTTTCTTTTGCAGTTCTCTACACCAACGTCTCAAGTGCTTTTTAAATTGCTGTTTTTAATCCTGTGGCAGTATCACTGGGTGGGGCTTGCAAGTCCATAAATTTTGTAACAACATTTCCTGCCTTAACAAATACAGTTTCTTCTTCAATTACTCCAGTGTCTTTTGGTACATTTAAGATGAAAGAAAACACTGCAGCATTATCAGGGTCTGCACACAGATCTTACATCATGTTGTCGTCAATACATATGATAAAACTTTTCGCTGATTTATCATTTATGTACGTGTCTTCCAGCTGTACTCCATTTATTTTCTGTACCTCACATAAAGTTTCATATAGAGAAAACGGCTGTTTTGTTATTACTAAGTAATAGGTGGTGGTGAAAAGTTTTTCCAGTTTCTCAAGCTGATAAGCATGTAAATTTCTCATGCATAGATCCATCTGCTGAATATGTGGATTAAATTTAGCATTAGCAGCTTGAACACACGGAGTATGCCTTCCACTTGTATCGTGGGCTTTGATCAATTGTAGCCTACTACTCAGTACTAACCTTGCTCACTTGAACTTGTTCAACTCGTGCACGTTTTCATGCTGTCTTAAATTGATTTTGTTGATTTGTCAGTTCTTTAAACTAACGTTATGTGAAGACGGTGCCACAGTACCGTTCTACTAGTAGTAGTTTTGTGTATACATAACAAAGTTAAGAATCATGTTGTCAAATATGTTGTCTTACGCAATTTAACCTAAAGGTCGAATTATTGTCTTTAGACTGCTTCGATCAGGCAGAAGTTTTCCCAGCTTTTCAGAAATGAAATGGAACACTTACTGATCTCAATTTACTGTAGCAAAATAGTTGAATTACACTTAAATGTTTGTCGTCATTGTCTCCGTGTTTCTGTCTCGAACTGTTCGTTCGTCTCATAAAAATATCACCAGAGGGCTAGGTGGGGGCATTATGACTTCAGCGTAGGATCAAAGAAGAAGTTAGGAGAATATAATTTTGATCTCCATTTTTGGGTTCCAAAATGGCATATATGACGAAATTTTGTTGGCTATTTATAAACTGGGATGAAAACCGGGCACCCTTGTATTTGTCCCCTTAGTAAATCTCCGCTTCAGATCTGTTTATGTTATTACATGATCACAAGAGACTACTCGTATAGGTTACAGGTAATTTGTGAACGGTGTCATTGTTACAGTGGCATTCCTTTCTAGATTTTTCTTGGTAGAATAAATTTCAAAACATGTACTCACATAAAAAGACAAATGAGGTTGTGTTTTTTACAGAAATTTATTTAAAGCCAAAAAATTACGATTCATTAAATTTTCAGTGAGAAACACAAGAAATATTACAAAACACGCATGAATAATGCAGTGCTAACGTAAATAGAACTAAAACAACGAGACAATAACCAAATATAACATACGAAATCAGGAGCCGAAAGAAAGAAAGAACTTTCTGTTTCACTCTTAACAGTAATCTTTTGCAAATCAATGACAACTTGCTTCAGATACACAGATTAATAGTTTCTCAAAACCTTAATTACTCACCGAGCGAAAGAAAACGTTTTCTTAACAATGCAGAGTAAAGTCGAACATGGCAGGTAAGGACAATCAATATACTAAAGTTGAGTATGGCAGTGAAAGAGTTAAGGGCATGATGGCTAGGGGGAAAACTTTGTGGTGTACTCTTCCCTTGGTGCGTTAAGCACGTGCTTATTTTGCTTAATGGTTAATCCAGGGCTGAGGTCAAAAGACTTTTACTTTGGTTTCAGAACTATTCTTTTGCGGCACAGAGAGATCTGTCTGCACTCCCATTGTCGTAGTGGAACGAAGTGCAGCAACATATGTTCAAGATAAAGTGATGGACAGCAACTTTTGAGCCTCAAGCTAATTAATGTATTGAATTGTCTTTAAACGCTGCACCACTTTTTCTCCCAATAATTTAGGGCGAGAATAGAAGTAGAATGAATGAAAGTCATTGCAACCGGCGCAATGAGGGTCCGTTTCACACTCATAGGCATCGTGGTCCTTGCCACTACAATGAGCACCTATCAAGGAACCACAACACGATGTCTTCGAGTAACCAAACTGCTCACACTGAAAACGTTTGAGAGGTTTTGGGATGTATGGTCATGCCTTGCAATTGAGATAACCTGCCTTGATGGTAGCTGGTGCAAATAATGACGTAAATGTTAAAGTGAGGACATTAATCAGCATCATAAAGTGGAGGTACGCCTCACTGCAGAAATTCCTTGGGTGAAGAAACCATTGAGGATCTGTGACCTGGGGATTCACTTCAAATCGCTCTCAACAATAATTCCTTGTAATGAATTCAAAGTAGGATGAGGCGCAACCTCAATAGGTATATTCTCAATCGTATTTGAATGTGAGGAATTCACTGTGTTGAGATATGGATGTTTCCACTAATACGTCACCAGAGCGAAGTGAATGACAATTGTTTATTGATTCCTTCAACAGTAGTCTCAAGTGTGTTCTCCTTCTTAATGGTAAGATATATGTATTTGTTACTATTACTCATTTGAAGTAAACATACGAAAATCTTGAACTTCTTATTGATAAAGTCAAATATAAATAATGTGTTTCGCTACTTTGTGAAGACCTAAAAGTCTTTTCAATGAGTTGGATGAACAGTACTGTTATATAAAGTTTCTGCGTTTGCGTGTGTGAAATGGGACAAGCAAAGTACTAAATCAGCACCAGATAAAGAAGTAATGGCCACCCTGAGTTAGCCTGATAGCAGGATAGAAAACATTGAACGTGAATGTTTGGTTGACACAAAGAAAGTCCTATCAGCTCCACTTCAAATTAAAGTAGACTTGATGAATCAGTTTGTGAAGACCTCAGACAAAGATGCTAACTCTTTCAAGTCTCTGTATGGACAATTTTCAACTTTTTCAGATGCGACAGTTAAAGAAAGGACTTTGTTTGGCCTCAGATTAGAAAATTGACTTTTGGCATTGTTTCACTTCATGTATATATGTGTGTGTAAATAGCTTACACACTGAAGATTACATTTATTGTCAATAGGCGATTGAATGAGCAATATAAAAGAATAATGAATTAGATATTTCACTACGATTATTTGTCCACGTTTTCAAATTATTGTCATAATTGATAATACCACCCGAATGCACTGGGTATATCCCATCATTTAGAAATTATTCAAAAACCAATGTCAGTCTAGTCGAACATCATGAAAATCGTAAAAAGGAATTAAATTCAGTAATTGTACGAAGCTGAGTGTTCGCACCAAAACAGATTCAAGTGCTACTGTCTTTCACTGTCTAAACCTCGTTTTGGAAACACAGTTACCATTAAATACCTTATAAAAGAAAGCCAATGGGCTGAAACCGGCTTCTAATATTTCGACTAATTGTACTCCCTACCTCCAGATGGCGAAGCGTGTTAAGGCGTGCAAGTCGTAATCTGAGGGTCGCGGGTTCGCATTTCCGTCGCACCAAACATTCTCGCCTTTTCAACCATGGGGGCGTTATAAGTGACGGTCAATCCCACTATTCGTTGGTAAAAGAGTAACCCAAGAGTTATCAGTGGGTGGTGTGTTGTATTACACTGCTAAATTAGGGACGGCTAGCACATATAGCCCTCGAGTAGCTTTGTGCGAAACTCAAAAATACAAACCCTACCTCCACCGTTCCAAAACAAAAAAGATATAAAAATGTATACCCGACCATATGTGTGTGTGATTTTTTTTTTATCATTATCCTTGACAGCTGGTTGGTTGTTTAGAATTAAGCTCAAAGCTGCACAATGGGCTATCTGTGCTCTGCCCACCACGGGTATCGAAACCCGGATTTTACCGTGTAAGTCCGCAGACATACCGCTGAGCCACTGGAGGGCCCTTGACAGCTGACTGGATTAACATCACTGTTTGGATTTTGACTGAGAGATGGGATACCCCATAAGCATTATCCATTATGACAATAAGTTGGTAACATGGACCTATAAAATCAATGTGATACTGATATATATCAAAAAATTTAGGAATTAACCGAAATTATATCGTAAAGCACGCACATACGCAAGTAGAAGTTATTCAAAAACCAATACGTAAATGGAACAAAAACACTAACAATACTGTCTTTAACATCATGTTAAACATAATATTGGATATTTTAATTACTTTTATTTATATGTGGAGACATTATTAAATCCTACGCAACTCCAATGTAAAAGGTAACACTGGCTATGTCGGTACATATGATATAGTAGACACATTCACCATTATCTGTAAGTATTCAGGCCTGGCATGGCCCAGCGCGTAAGGCGTGCGACTCGTAATCCGAGGATCGCGGGTTCGCGCCCGCGTTGCGCTAAACATGCTCGCCCTCCTAGCCGTGGGGGTGTATAATGTGACGGTCAATCCCACTTTTCGTTGGTAAAAGAGTAGCCCAAGAGTTGGCGGTGGGTAGTGATGACTAGCTGCCTTCCCTCTAGTCTTACACTGCTAAATTAGTGACAGCTAGCACAGATAGTCCTCGAGTAGTTTTGTGCGAAATTCCAAACCAAACTGTAAATATTTCAATTTTTTTATTTATACGTGGGAACATTATTCAATTCTGAGTGGCTCCACTGTGAGAGGTAAAATTCAACACTGGTCGTTGTTCCAGCAGTGTAGGTGTATTTGATACAGTGAAGACATGGTCACCATTATCTGTATATATTTTCAATTTCTTCACAAGCTTCATAATTCTCCTAATTATTTGAAAAATCATGAGAATAACTTTTATGTGCTTTTTCTCAACATACCATAAAGGAATAAAAATGTTTCATACTTTAAATTAAGATTCAGAAATATATTTCTATACATTAGCATGAAAATTACGTGTTTATACTTTTATATCATCACAGAACCAGTTTTATGTTTATAATTTAATATAATGTGCTGAAGTATTTACTTAAAGTCCGATTATGTTTTAATATATATATGTAATTATCAACGTATTTTGAACTTTCTCTGTTAATTTGTATAAAAACAAATAAAATTATTTATGACATTGTCAGTTCATCACTAGATTGATTTATAACGTCCACAAACCAAAAGGTAAAAGAATGTTTTTATTATTCACTCTGCTCCCCGATAGTGCAAAGGCGAGCTAACATATTTAGAACGCTAAAATCACAAGTTTGATCCAACTTGGTGGACAGTTTAAATAGGGTGATGCGGCTTTAGCTATAAGAAAATACCTTACTTTTCACTTACAAAAATATTTTCTGAACTGTACAGATAGCTTTTCTCCAGAATTACACAATTCACTTCCTATATTCACAAATCTTGTTGAAACAATAATTTTCTTAATTTTACAAAATTTCGTTAAAGAATAGAGAAGCAAACAACTAACTGTAAGCATGAAAAGTGTTTTATTCATGGTGGAACATATTGCTTGTTTAAAGAATACATTGGTATGTCTTCTTAAGAAACAGAAAACATATATTCACTATTTTTTACCATCAGTGAAACACTTTATGTTTATAAATCGCTCTTTTCGCATACTGTTATAATTACATAATGTTCTTGACAAATAATGTGTTTAGTTAAAAATTTATTGATCAACTCCAGGTATTATTCAATATTTCTTGCCAGTGGTCATATCCAGCTACAGTTTTATCGTCTTTACTATTTCTCTTAAACCTGGTTTTTATTAAGTTCTTGTTCCACATATTCAAGTCTTTCTCTTCATCAGTCACAGTATTCCGTTGTTGTACATTTAAATTTTCAAACAGCACTCGAACCACAAGTGTAGAAGTCTTATCTCTTCTTTTTTTTCCTTTCCTCAAGTTTCTGATAAAATATGAAAATAAGTTAAAAATGTATTATATCGCAATAAAAATAAATGAATTAATGGGTACTCTGTGAAATATTTTAAATGGAGATTTCTTCATATCATACCTTTGCTATTAAAGTTAAGTACTTTTAAGTTTATATTATAAATTCATAATAATATAAACATCTACAGTTAAACAATATAAGCAGGTCAGGGTAATAATCAGAGACTCAAAACTTGTAAAACTGTTCACAAATCAAAAGAAGGAACTGTGTCGATATAAATGTTTATCAGATTAGAATAAACTTCAATTGTGTTCTTTATTCATTGTCTTCATGAGATTTAGAAGTTTTCGTTTCTTCAAACACTGGAACGTTTCTCCAGAGACTCTGTGCACCCAATGTAGCTAGGTAATTACTTTGTGGTACAAGAACTATTTTGATCACAGCTCTTTTACTTTTTCAAGAAACTGATCAATTCTTCTCCTGTGGTCAGAGATGTATGATGGGAAGTAACTGGTTAATTTTATTGTTCATCCATTGTGACGAAGAAGAAAAATTGAGAATTTGGTAAAATATACACTTTTATCGACTAGTGTAGCAAGAGCGGCTCTTCAGAAGCGTCACATAAAGATATTCTGTGTTCAGTGAGAAGCTTTAGAAGTATTGTGTTGTTTGTGAGACACATCTTTGTTATAATTTAACTTATCAGTTTCAGACATTTTCACATTGCAATTGTAGACAGTGCTTGAGATTCTAACTCGTCATCAATAGAAGATGAACCACGAGTGCGTCAATCTAAATTTTTACTTGGTTTCAGCGACCCTTTCTTATTGGTAAAATATAGAGAGTTTATACTGTCTCATAAACTCAGGCGATAGTTCAGGATGTTGAGGAACTAATTTTAAAGCTGAATCAAGTTATGTATGGATAGAGTCGATAATTGGCGTGTCCATTCAGCAAATTTTGGCATTAGGTAGGAGTATTATAGTTGTGTGTTGACGTGTGCTTCCCAGTGTGCATGTCGCAGTAGAAATTTAGATTCTTCAGACCAAGCGACGTTTCTCCAATCTTCAATCATCCAGTTTTGGTGATCCCTTGCCCACTGTAGCCTCATCTTCCTGTTCTTAGCGAACAAGAGTAAAATCCAGTGTGGCTTTCTGCTGATGTAGCCCAATATGCTTCTGCACATCATTGCTGTAAAGAGTGGTTATTGTGTATTTGTGGTCTTCATGTCAGCTTGAACGAGTCTGGCCACAAAGTGTTTTTACCACAAAACTTGCTCACTGGATTTTTTTTATCAACATTCTCTGTAAACTCTGGAGACTGTAATGAGTTAAAATCCCAAACTTTTTCATATGAAATTAAAATCAACGCTCTGAAACAATAACACACATTGTATAACCAATAATTTAAAAATTTATCTGGAAATGTATTTTAAAAATTTAATTTCTGAAGAAAGAAAATTGTAAGGAGTTATTTAATTTATTAATTGGTTGATCTATTAACGTTTTTAATTAAACTTTGATGTTTCAAATGACTTTATTAGAACATAAACTAATTTTAATTTGGTGATTTGTTGTACGCCTGCATTGTATCGTGAATAAACTGTTAGGGCCATCTGATCAATGCTTTGAGCATTACTTCGAAACACAATTTGATTTGCTGTATATGTACAAACTTTTATATACATAAGTATGACAGTAAGATGAATTTATTGGTAATAGTAAAATTGAGAAATATTTTCACAAAACTAGCTTTTGTATTTTGAAATAAACTCAATATTAAAGGAAGAATATTTATTAATATTAAGTCTTAGCCCTTACTAGGGCCGGGCATGGCCAGTTGGTTGAGGTGCTCGACTCGTAAACATGCCTCTCTTTCAGCCATGGGGGCTGATTATACGACAGTTACTCACTCTATTTCTTGGTAAAAGAGTAGCCCAGGAAATTGCGGTGGGTGGTAATGACTAGCTGGCTTCTCTGTAGCCTTACATTGCGAAATTAAGCACGGCTAACGCAGATAGCCCTTTAAGAGTTTTGCTCGAAAAACCAAAAAACAAACAAACCATATATTAGAGATTAAAATATTGTGGAAGTTTTGAGTCACACTATTACTACTTCTTGTAAGAAGTAAGAATTATTTTCATTAAACTTGCATAGTTTATATGGTATTTGAATTATTGTTGTCAATAACAACTCGGTGAAAATGAATTGAACCTACTATTTATGATAAATATGTAAAAGGCCCCCATTGGCACACAGCGGTATGTCTGCATACTTGTATTGCTAAAAGCCGTGTTTCGATAGTCGTGATGGGTAGAACGCCAATATCCCTTTGGTTTCTTCCCCCGAGTGCGGCGGTAAGGCTGTGGATTCACCATGCCAAAATCAGAGGTTCAGTTTCCCTCGTTGGGCTCAACAGATAGCCAGATGTGGCTTTACTATAAAAAACACTTTTTGGCCAAGTGTGTTAAGAGGTGGCAACAATTGTTGAATCGATCTAGTATGTTAATATTTCTTTGTCAAAATCTTATATTTACATAAAATCACATATGTGACAGAGTGGTATTGTTTTGGTAAAATAGTTAAGAATTCCATATTTATGTATGTTTACTTTTACGAATTTTTTCCCCTCTTCTTTGAATGATGACATCACGTAGACATTCTATGTACCTAATATTATAACTAAAGTAAAAGTTCTTATTGAAACATATCTAAATAGAGCTTGTTTGTTTTTGAATTTTGCGCAAAGCTACACGAGGGCTATCTGCGCTAGACATACATAATTTAGCAGTGTAAGATTAGAGGTAAGACACCTACCACCAACTCTTGGGTTACTCTTTTACCAACGAATAATGAGATTGAACGTCACATTATAATGCCTCTAAGGCTGAAAGGGCAAGCATGTTTGGTGCGACAGAGATTCGAACCCGCGATCCTCGGATTATGAGTTAAACGCCTTAACCCACCTTTCAAGACCGGGCCTCTAAACAGAGATTTTTCAATGTTTGGTTTTAAGAGACTGACTTTTAACACTATAAAAAAGTTTACTCTGATATTCTATGTTCATATAATTGTATTAAGTTATACGACTGAATGTAACTTGGCGCCACTATTTTCATATTAAGATACCATTGAAATTTCGAATACATCTTAAAATGTTTACTTGGTTATTCTAGTACATTCTATTCTTGAGGTGTTAATCAGTAGTTTGTTTAAGATTATCTTACAATAAGAATAATTTTATACAAATATTTCTTTACTGTTGGACGCTCAACTTCAAGTCCAAAGATCACGGGATCGAACCCGATCACACCAAACATGCTCATTCTTTCAGTAATAGCGTTATAAGGTGACAGTCAATCTCTTTATTTCTTTGTAAAAGAGTATCCCAAATGTTGGCCTTGGGCGGTCATAACTAGTTGCCTTCTCTCGGGTCTTACATTGCTAAATTAGGGATGACGAGAACATATAGCGCGTACATGTTAACGTTATAAAGCGACAGCCATCCCTCTATTTCTTTGTAATAGAGCATCCCAAATGTTGGCCTTGGGCGGTCATAACTAGTTGCCTTTTCTCTGGTCTTACACTGCTAAATTAGGGATGGCAAACGCATATAGTTCTCGTGTAACTTTCCTTTAAATTGAATAACAAAGTTCTCTGGTAGTGTGTTGTGGGTTTCTCGTAAGAAGAAAAATAGTGGTATAATTTAGGGATTCTAATATAACGGTCAATCCCCTTACACGGGTTTGAGGTTGTCTCAAACATTCATACAAATAGTGTTGAATGACTGTGTTTCCTCAAGTATATTATTTGAAAATTAGGAACACCAAGCGTTAGAAGCCATCTCGTAGCTTTCCGCGAAATTAAATAACAAACAAACATATCGGTATTTCCACCACATACCTGTGTGCTTCATGTCGTTACCAAGAAGAACAATATTACGGACGACATTTTGAGCATCTATGAGTGTAATATAACATATGCCTTTAAAAAACTTTGAAAAATTTATTTTTTGTAAAAATAAATAGCTGTTTGACAAATTTTTCGCTTTTCTAGGGACCACCCTGTAAAACGCAATGTGTATGAAAACAGCTTTCCGCTTGTACAGCCGTAAGTCTACGAATTTACAATCAGGGGTTCAATTCACAACGGTGGGCTCAGCAAATAGCTCGATGTGGCTGTGTTAGAAGAAAATACGCACACATACTCTCAAATCGTTAGTTCAGTATATTATATAAAATATACACACATACTCTCAAATCGTTAGTTCAGTATATTATATAAAATATACACACATACTCTCAAATCGTTAGTTCAGTATATTATATAAAATATACACACATACTCTCAAATCGTTAGTTCAGTATATTATATAAAATATACACACATACTCTCAAATCGTTAGCTCAGTATATTATATAAAATATACACACATACTCTCAAATCGTTAGTTCAGTATATTATATAAAATATACACACATACTCTCAAATCGTTTAGTTCAGTATATTATATAAAATATACACACATACTCTCAAATCGTTAGTTCAATATATTAATAAATATACACAACATACTCTCAAGTTAGTTCAGTAAATATACACACATACTCTCAAATCGTTAGTTCAGTATATTATATAAAATATACACACATACTCTCAAATCGTTAGTTCAGTATATTATATAAAATATACACACATACTCTCAAATCGTTAGTCAGTATATTATATAAATATACACACATACTCTCAAATCGTTAGTTCAGTATATTATATAAAATATACACACATACTCTCAAATCGTTAGTTCAGTATATTATATAAATATACACACATACTCTCAAATCGTTAGTTCAGTATATTATATAAAATATACACACATACTCTCAAATCGTTAGTTCAGTATATTATATAAAATATACACACATACTCTCAAATCGTTAGTTCAGTATATTATATAAAATATACACACATACTCTCAAATCGTTAGTTCAGTATATTATATAAAATATACACACATACTCTCAAATCGTTAGTTCAATATATTATATAAAATATACACACATACTCTCAAATCGTTAGTTCAGTATATTATATAAAATATACACACATACTCTCAAATCGTTAGTTCAGTATATTATATAAAATATACACACATACTCTCAAATCGTTAATTCAGTATATTATATAAAATATACACACATACTCTCAAATCGTTAGTTCAGTATATTATATAAAATATACACACATACTCTCAAATCGTTAGTTCAATACATTCTGCATACAAAATTTTGTTTTTTCAAATAACAGAAAAGTAATTTGTCAAAATAAAATGAAGGATTTTAATGTAAGATAATAATAATATTTGATCATAAAAACGTTAGCAGTTCTAAATAAAAGAATTGTTACCAAGTTAGCGAATGTTTGTTACTGAAATGTTACTATTATTCATATATGAAATTTAAACTGAACGTTTGGTAAAGAAAACTTTTTAAACATTCCTGTCAATATTTTTCTGCTCTAAAGAAAACTTACCAGACAGTGGGCACGATTCATTACATGTAAACAATTAAGTACCATGATGAGTGAAGAAATAATTATAAAGCTTGAAACGGTAAGTGAATAGCAGTTAATCAGAGAGGGTTTGTTTGATTTCTGTTATATATCCTTACAGCTTTGGTGAGTCGAAGTGAATAAAATTAAATGTTTCATGCTGAGTTGTATAATAAGTTAAATATCTTGAAGAAAATGGTGAGATATTTGACTCAGTGGGAAGGTTGCTCGTCATCACCAACTACCGACCGCCAAGTCTTGAGCTACTCTTTCACGAACGAATACTGAGTTTGACCGTCAAATAATAACGCCCCCTTAGCTGAAAGAGCGAGCATGTCAGGTGCGACAGGAATACGAACCCGCGACCCTTACACAACGAGTCGAATGCATTAACCTTCCTGTCCATTTTGGGCGCTGTTTAGTATTAAAATGCATAATAAATGCAAGAAATATCGTATTTGTATCTCACAACAACTGGTACGTGTATTAACGTTTTATAACGTTATTCTGTACTTATCAATAAAAGTGTTAACACCCATACCAGCCGTTCTGAGATACATTTTTATTTTAAGTGGATTTCTCGTTATGAATAAATATCGTATCTATTGAATTAAAAGATTAAATATTTTAAATCAAGATTATTGTTGGGTTTAAATAATTATACACATTACTATTATTGTTAACTTACATTTGAAGATTTTTTTTCTGTTTAACGAAATCGGTAGAGTAAGTAAACTAATTTTAAATACGACTGTCTATCTTGAGATCCAACTGAAGTGGTTCCGAAGGCTACGCTCCCCTCGGTTTCAAAATCTACAATTACAAGATTCGCTTGGTAGACAGCACTCATTTCGAAATGTCTTATTGCTTCGTGGTAAGTTACATGTTATCGTCAATTTCTTTATAATTAAAGTATGTGGAAAACAGGGAGTAATCATTTGAAGATATTGGTTTCTGTACTCACACTGCTGTTAGAAACATCTGCTTTCACGTGAGGTACTATATTCATTTATGTACCTGCTTACGACACACTAAGTTGATAGATCTAATTTCAAGCAAGGTATTAATCTGAGATCTCCACCTTTATATGACTTATTATTTTGATTCATATGAAGTACTGCATTCCATGGGTCGAAACATTATAACTGCATACACGTGTCTAAAGAATCCATACAATTATTTGCTGGTTAAGCATGAAACACATTTATAGTTATATCTTTAACCCATTATCCATAACTTATTAAATAAGAATATGTAATTTAATGGTTTTGAAACACGTGATTCTTATTTATTTACTTTTTTTAATGATCGTGCATCGTTCTTTGTTGTTTCTAGAACTGGAAAGAAAAAAACTCGGGAATGTTCTGAAAAACCGTGTTTTACACAAACAGCCTGGTGCTGAAAAGATAACCACTAATTAATTGGATATGTTGGAGGCTATGCCAATGATCCATGAATGTGAGAAGAAGGTCCCTACAAAGAACGTTAACAAGACAAAAACTAATATACTAAGAAAGCAAAAAGTGACCAAACGAACAACCCTGGAGATGATATATGACAATGACCTGGAAGAAAGGAATAGATTGGTTCGAAATTCAATTAAGTTCTTATTCATCTTACGATTATAATTAATATTTGGTACAAGTAAATTGACATTTTTACAGTTAAAAATATTCCATTTTAATGTATGTATACAACGTGTACAATATCAAACAGATGTTGCATGTTTAAAATCAGTGTTGTTAATACCTTGTGTTAACCCCAACTACTGAAAAAGATGCGTTCAGAAAATCTTTAATGTTCAGAGTCCTTTGAATGCATGCGATGTTTTTTCCAAAATGGACCTACCTACACGTGTTCGATGCCATTGAGGTATGATAAGTCTGATTACCTTTTCTTATGTCCACGCCCCCCAGTGGCTCAGCGGTATGTCTGCAGACTTACACGCTAAAATCCGGGTTTCGATACCCGTGGTGGGCAGAGCACAGATAGCCCATTGTGTAGCTTTGTGCTTAATTCAAAATAACAAATAACTAACTGACGGATGCACATTAACTTAGACACAAATATCCCAAAAATATGGTTAAATTGATAAAATAATTGTTATCAATTTTTTGGCGGCAGTAAAAGTATATTATAAATACTTTCCAAACAATAAATAACACATAATTTTTTTTCTTTGTATGTACATTTAGCTTGGTTGTTTGTAAAAGTAAGACATTAATATATAAAATTCTAAAGTTATAAGTGATACTATTGTGATCATATTCATAATATTACGTATACATAAGCAATATAAATTATTTTTTAATCAACACGTGGAAGGTGAAATGTCAAAGTCAAAGGAAAACTTAATGGCTGTAATACATTTAAAAGCGAGATGGGTGATTTCAATTTAGGTGGTCTTGTTGTAAAATTAATAAAGTGCAATCAATGAAAATAAGGCCTAAAATAAAAAACTTTGAAATAATCTGTAATATCACGTTTGTAATGGTCATCACTTTCTTAATATTTGTATATTCCTGCGTCTCACAATTGTACGTCAATCAACACTAATTCGCTGCTATCTTTCCTTCGTATTCTCTCGCTACTAGTCACTACTTCATTGAGAGGAGTGAATTATGTAATTGGTTCTTATCCTACGGGCTTCTTTTTTCACAAACTAATATAAGAGTGGAATCACGTTCAATTTCGTGGACTACTTCAGAACCTGAAACAAGTAGTATACTAATGTAAATATAGATTAATTGACCTAAAATAGCCATAGATAATTATTTCTCTCTGCACTGTACGCTTTATATGTAGCTTTGTTTTCTGTTTCTGAGTGAAATAACACTGTTACTATGGGCACAGAGTATACTTATCTGAGTGATGTCGTGCACTGATGTAACATTGTCAGGTGAAAAAACTTTCTTTAAGAATAGTGATATTAAATTTAATTGTTTTCTCCTGAACTGGGAAATTATAACATGTTTTTATTATGCGGTACCAAATTAAGTAAATTTAACCTAATAAACAACAAAGAAAACTTTCTTAAGATTCAGCGTGAAATTTAGGTACAATCAAATATAATATATACGAAGTTTCTCTTTGCAACTTCTTTAGGCCTGGCATGGCCAAGCGCGTAAGGCGTGCGACTCATAATTCGAGGGTCGTGGGTTCGCGCCCGCGTCGCGCTAAACATGCTCGGCCTCCCAGCCGTGGGGATGTGTAATGTGACGGTCAATCCCACTATTCGTTGGTAAAAGAGTAGCCCAAGAGTTGGCGGTGGGTGGTGATGATTAGCTTCCTTCCCTCTAGTCTTACACTACTAAATTAGGGAAGGGTAGCACAGATAGCCCTCGAGTAGCTTTGTGCGATATTCCAAAACAGACAAACAAACAAGCAAGTTCTTTCTTAAATCAGCCTTAGTAGGTAATGTATGATATTAATCAAAATAAGACCGATAATGAACATATAATACACAAGTATTTGCGATGAAGAACCCGTATAGCCACGGATACATTTATTTTTCGCATATCATATACCATAATCTTATTTTTTATTTGTGTGTATGTGGGGGTATTCTCCCAGTGTTCCAAGGTCTTAAATATACACCACGTGTTATATTATATACGTAAATTCACATATATATATATATATATACACACACACACAGTGGTTCCTCGGTTCTCGAATGGCTCCCTTCTCGAAGAATTCAGTTTTCGAACATATTATTTGAAAAAAAAAACAATGTCTCGGTTGTCGAACATAAACTCGGTTCTCGAACCAAGCTTGGCGTGGGCCGAAAATGGTCGAAGGGTCTTTCGGGTCATCAGACGGGTTATTTCGGGGGTTCGGGCTAAAATGTGCTGTGAACGTTCTCGTTTTTATTTCTTTCCAAATATTCTGATTAAATAAGCCATCATGGGGTCAAAAAAGGATAATGAAACCAGCAAACCCAAAAGAAAAGTTGTTAGAGGCACAATACAGGTGAAAAAAATCTCATATCGAAGTATGAGAGTGGTGTTCGCGTGTTTAACCTTGCTACACAGTTTGGTATGGCGAAGTCTACAGTCTGCACCATACTGAAAAATAAAGAGTTCATCAAAGCAGCTGATATTGAAAAAATAGTGACAGTGCTTACGAAACAAAGATCACAAACAGTGGAAGAGGTAGAAAAGCTGTTATTGATTTGGGTAAACGAAAAACAGTTACCTGGTGATAGCATTTCTGAGACCATCATTGACCTCCTGAAAAACACCGCTGGAACGAGTGCTGATACAAGCGATGCCTTTCAGGCTAGTAGGGGATGGTTTGAAAAAGTTAGGAAGAGAAGGGGCATACATAGTATGATGAGACATGGGGAGGGTGCCAGGCAGAAACAAACCTTATTAGACAAGTTTTTAGTGAGAAATAGGTCCAGTGAATCTCAAGCAGGTTGTAGCGGTGCAAAGCGACAGAAAAGAGAAAGAACTCCAGAAGTAGAGTTACCTGACGTTTTTATGGAAGGTGTCACCCCTTCCAAATAACAATAACCCTCCTACTCTCCATGTTCCTTACCACCTTTCACTTACGCCATCAGCTCTCCTCAGCACAGGCAAAGTGAAGTTTAATTTCCATTTATTGTTTTTTTTATTGTGTTTATACTTTTTGTGGTTGACTTTATACATGTAAATATTATTATGCAGGTATAAATTTGGAATATTTTACTTAAAATGCTTCATAATGCGTAATTTTTGGAGGTCTGTAACGGATTAATTTAATTTACAGTAATTCTTATCGGAAAAATTGATTCGGTTTTCGAACAACCTTCTGGAACGGATAACTTTCGAGAACAGAGGCGCCACTGTATTGGTATAAGCGTCAGTTACTCAAGCAACAACTTGATGTAAGTGTCTGTCTGTTTGTTTGTTTGTTTTTGGAATTTCGCACAAAGCTACTCGAGGGCTATCTTTGCTAGCCGTCCCTAATTTAGCAGTGTAAGACTAGAGGGAAGGCAGCTAGTCATCACCACCCTCCGTCAACTCTTGGGCTACTCTTTTACCAACGAATAGTGGGATTGACCGTCACATTATACACCCCTACGGCTGGGAGGGCGAGCATGTTTAGCGCGACGCGGGCGCGAACCCGCGACCCTCGTATTACGAGTCGCACGCCTTACGCGCTTGGCCATGCCGGGCCAAATGTAAGTGTCAGTTGGTCAATCTGACTTGTAACTTACCAACGTTAACAAGTGTGTTTATTCTCAAACAAGTAGTCATTATTCAAAGCCAAAAACTGTTTTGATAAAGGTAGTAAAAGCCACAACCACAACTATCCACTGCAAAACACGATACCGGTTTATGTACATTATGTAGTAAAGACACGGAGACAGTGAGACATTTATATTGCCTGTATCCAATGGTTAAACACTGGTATTTGATATTATTTTATTTGTCCCGGCATGGCCAGGTGTGTTAAGGCGTTCGACTCGTAACCTGAGGGTCGAGCCAAAAACTGTTTTGATAAAGGTAGTTAAAGCCACAACTATAACTATCCACGGGTTCAAATTCCCCTCGCACCAAACACATTTATTGTCTAAGGTTTTTCACATCGTTTCTCTCTAAAATTTCTTCCTGTACTATTTAGTTACTACATTATTTAATATGGAGTGAGAACTTTCTCGGTTCACTGGGGATAATTTGGTGTGTGTGTTGTGGGGGGGGGTAACATTTGATAACACACGTATTCTCTGACAAATTTTATTGGTTAGTATCAGTCCACTGATGTCTTTTTAGGATTGCTTCTAATATAAAACTGCAATTCTCTCTCTTGAAATGTCTCCCAGTAGCACAGTGGCATGTCTTGGGATTGACAGCACGAGAAACCGGATTTTCGATAACCGTAATGCTTTGTGCCTAATTCTAAACAAACAGTCTTGAATTGTAAGTGTGGATTCTGTGTGCTGTATTTTTGTGTGTATTTAACGTTGTTAAAATGTCTATTAGGATAAGAACAAGTGTCTCATCATAAACATTTCAGAATTATTTAACTTACACTTGATAACTTAGC
Organism: Carcinoscorpius rotundicauda; assembly: GCA_011833715.1. Taxonomy (NCBI): domain Eukaryota; kingdom Metazoa; phylum Arthropoda; class Merostomata; order Xiphosura; family Limulidae; genus Carcinoscorpius; species Carcinoscorpius rotundicauda. The sequence continues at coordinate 80,668,479 of CM022399.1, read as the reverse complement.
AGAAACGAACATTTTCATGAATTACCTGAAGTAGCACAGCCTCACAATTTGAATATTAAAATTAGTCAAGGTATTAAGTCATTCAGGTTTCGTCATTCTTCGTATGTTAGTTACAGCTGATTTAGATATCTTATATATATATTACTTATGCAGTATGCGATTATTATTTAGCTTGAATGTAAACTTCAGAATATACTTTCGTAGAGTTTTTTGTAAATAGAAACTGTTTCCTTATATATTTAATCATACTTCCTCACTTGTTTGTATTATTATGGATTGTCAGGTTCATGGGACTGAATACTCTGTAGTTGGTGATGAATTTGAACAATAAATGAACATAACAAAATTCAATCATTTCAAGAATAATATATTCCAAACAAGTCAAATGAATGTAAACCCACACATATGACAAAAACTTGGTTCAATGTTGTGTATCACAATTGTTTATAAAGCTTCAAATAATACTCATTTCCTCTAAAGCATTCGTACACGCTGGTTTAATGACTTCAAAATCCAACTGACAAGGCCTAACTGCAGGGAGAATCATAAAGTCGTGGTCAATCCCATTAGGCATTGGATAACAAGCCCAAACCTTAAAGTGTAAAAACAATCTGTGACTCCAATGTAGCCACATTGTTTCTAGAAGTTTCTTAGGTTAATTTATGAATAAAAGTATCTTGAACAGTTTTCAAAAACGTATCTCCCTAACGGATTCATTCTAGTCTCTCCCGATCGATATGCCTGAAATTAAATCACCCATAGTTATGATTTCATTAACTCTTTCAGCATGGGTTCGATCACGGGTTCGTTCTGCTTACAGTGTTCATGCTGTAATTTTTTATTTATTATGTATATGTTCACAGCCTCAACATTTTTATTACTGTTTACAAATCAGTTCTTAAACTGTTGTTTTTTAACACAGGCTAGTTTAGAAAGGTCAGCATTAATTAAGACAAGAAAGAAACCCAGAAAGAGGTAGCCTGTATCGAAATGGTAAGTAAATATCTCGAGGCTGAACAAGACTATATCAAAGCCAGGAAATAAAATAGGCCAAAAGAAACAGATTTTAGACTCAACTTCAGTTGACAAAGGCAAAATGAGAGCTCTGAATTCAGTCGGCATATTAAGGTACAACAATTTAATGAAAGTGGAGTTGATAAATATTTAGAACATTTGGAGAAAGTTGCTTAAATCATGGACTAGCCAAGCGAAAAATGGCCATTATTGCTGCAGTGTTTTGACTGGTAAAACAGACAGCCAGATGTGGCTTTGCTGTAAGAAAACGCACACACACACAAGGAGCTTATGCTGGTCTCTTTCTGGAAGATTGCACAGATTATGATAATACTAAAGTGGTTATCCTCTAAATATATGACCTAGTTCCAGAATCTTATCGCCAAAAAATTTCGAGGTTACTACAATCATGATGGTCAAACACATATGCAATTCGCCCATGAAAAAGAGGTTTATTTTGATAAGTGTTGTAATTCTATGCGTATTGACAATATTTTTGGTAAATTAAGTCAATTATGTTTCATTTAGGAATTTTAATGCTGTAGAAGTTACGATCTCAAAACATATTTCAATAAAAATAAAGTTAATAACATTACATGAAAGCAGCTGCTCTTTCCAATTATTACACTTTAACTCATAAAACCACTTTTCATAAAAAGAAATTTCTGCCAGCTAAGCAGAAACTTGTACCTCTAAAGTTGAGGGTACTATTAAAAATGCACTTCCTGTTGTTCGAAATCTTCTATCAGATTGGACAAAAACTTCATCAAAATCATTAGGGCCTGTCTTCCATTTCTATAAACACCTCATTATATTATGCCCTATTGTTGGAGTTTGAAAAAGAAACAGAGGCAACACCCAGTGCATCTATGTCCACATATGGATGTAGTTTTACCAGATCATTCAGTATTGTACATTTGGCCACTGATGGAAGGGCTAACGTAGTTAGGGAGGAATTTACACTTTTTGTCTGTTAGTTCTGTAATTTCTTAAACGACACTGCTAATCTCTTACCTACGTATTTTACGTGATACTAGAGCGACTCAACTACAATTGTTAGAGAGCATATTTACTTTAGGTTCGAATCCTGCCATTGCTGGTCTATCATCACTCATGGTAATGTTCCTATTCATAACATTTATTTAACATCAGACCTAGTTTCGAGGCCAGTTGTGGGTGGAGTGAGACCCACTATGCCAATTAATAGTATGAGCCGATCACTGTTTCATATAAAGATTATGTTGTTGTTGAGGATAATCCATAAGATTCCTTCATGTGCTGTGAGTTGAGCTGAGGCAAAGAAATGTTTTTGACCCAAAGAGAATCCTGTGAATAACTGTTTCTACACCCATTGGTGTGTGACAATGATGAAAGTGAGGAATCTGATTCAACTGTTGAAGTTTATTTGCGAAAAGTAAACTGATATTGAGCAGGAAAACGATCTGCAGGTCTCTTCATTATTTAAATACGTACTTCCAAAAGATGAACTGAATAAAGTCCCAAACGGCTATTTTTTTTCAAAAATTGTGTGCTCATAAGGAAATGGAGATTACCAAATAAACTAGCCTCAGAGAACTGGGCTAGTTTGTCAAATTGTTTTTCAAAAGTGTATTGTTGTGATATATTGAAAATAGCCCATGAACTCTCCAAGAGAGGTCATTTAGGAGTCAGCAAGATGTGTGACAAAATTGCAAGACATTTCTTTTTGCTAAAAATTAGTCAAGAGATTTCTCGGTTTTGTAAAACTTTTTATATCTGTTAGTTGTTCAGAAAATCCCTCTTACTCCTTTAAAACCTGTCTCAACTATCCAAAAACACCTAGATCATGTGATTATTAATTATGTTATGACAATAAGATAACATTTGTGTTTGAGCACATTCGCGTGGTGTTTAAATTTACTCTCATACGGTCGTTTGTATCAACTGTCGTGTGTGATATTTGAAACTGTACAATTTTTTGACAGTGCATTGTATTTAATATACACATATATCAGTAAAAATTGTCTCACGTCACTTCTTAAATGTCTAAGCAATGAGGTACAACGGATTTATCGTTGTACGTTTACTTTAATGCCTACGCTGTCTCACCAGTTTTCTTTTTGCTCGTGAGGTATAATTTAATAGTTTGTGACAAATTCTCACAAAAATTCTTTGTCCTTTATATGATAAATAGAAACCCAAATGGATTTAATCCCCTTGCTGTTGTCTAGCTCATATTTTGCATATAATGTCACTCCTTTGCCTATTTTATACTCTATTCCTATTAAATAGCCTGTAATCCTATATTTCAAAGATTTTGTGTCATCAAAACCATATATGTTTAACCATTTCTCAGTTATCTCATTATGTTAAATTTTCCTCTTTCAACCATGCACTGCTATAGTAATCAATTTCATTTTTTATACGTCCACCATTATGGCTACTTCTACAGAGATGCCAACCATTACGATTTTGGTGTATACATTACAACTACACACTCATACAAACAAATATTACGACTTGTTGCAACTCCCAAATTATCATATATTATATAGACCTATATAATAAAGTGATAAATTATTCCAACAGGGCTTGAAAGGGGTGAAAAGAAAATTTCTAGTGAGATACAAATAAATTTTGATAATAAATAAGACATTGTCCAAATGGCTAATCATGTTTGTGCTGGAAAAAGTAAAAGAAATATTTGTATGTCTGACGTCTACGAACAGTTTGAGTGCGGTGCTTCTTCACACTGGATACGTGGAGGAATCCATAGTTACGTCATCAGTGCTTGTCAGCCAGTCAGCGCTTGCGTAGATGGGTATTTCTCGTTTTCTAAACGGCATTGAAACACCAATGCGATCGTTCACAAAAGGAAAAAAAGAGGCCTCGTTCACCGAATTGTATTGTTGTTGACAAATCTAAAAGGACTAAAACTGTGAATCAAAAATTTAGGAGAGTATAGTGCAAAATATCCGGTCATTGCATCAAAAGTCAGTGAAAGTCATTCGTTTAGTGCAGTTTGTCATATCGATTTTTCTGTGGCGCATGGCGGGAAAAACGATTGTTCCAGAAATACAAAATCGGCATCTCACCAACAAAAGGCTGAGGCGAAGACAAAAACGATGCAAATAACGACATTTATAAGTAAGAATTCAGAATAAGAAACCTTAAATGCTGAAGTGATGTTCAAGTCATGGCTCATAATTTACCTCTAGCTGTAGCCGATCACACAGAACATCTATTCAGAAAAGTTTTCCCAGACTCTGATATAGCGATAAAATATGGTTGTTTATGCAGTTAAATGGACAATGTTGTTATAACTCCCAACCATCCAGAGACATTCTTATGAAAGTAAAGGTTGCAACAGCTGCAAAATTATTAAATTAAGTATCACAAACTTGATATAAACTGGTCCTTACAGAAAGGCTTTTTCTGCTTACTGTTTGTGAATTTCCAATGTTGTTTTCCAATATGTTTGTTACTCTGAACTAAATAAAAGACATAATTTCAAAAGAATTTTTAAAATTTATTTATTGAATACACAAAACACAGTCATAAATGAGCAATCTATAGCAATAATAAATAATAATAGTTATAATAATAATATAATAATAAACAGCTTAGAAACATCAGTCAGGCCTAGTGGCTGCAAATGATAAAGGGCTCTGTCTACAAACATTACGCTCAGCCATTTGAAATAACTGGAATCTCTGCTCTCTTCCCATTTCTAATGCGAAACGTTTCTCTGCCTCAATTTCTTTTTGCACTTAGTTTATCTTAGCAGTGACCCCTATCTCACATACATGCACCGCAAAAACTTAATCTCTGCTCATTCCTTCATATCGCCTGTTCTGCCAGTTATATCTTTCACCTGTTTCTGTAATTATAGCCTCCTCAAATTTATCATCCACTTCTTTTTCTATTTTTTTTATTTTCCTTCCCTCCAAATGACGGCCTGACGTGACCAGGTAGTTTAGGCACTTGACTCGTTATCTGAGGGTCACGGGTTCGAATCCCGGTCACACTGAACATGTTCGCCCTTTCATTCGGCGGTGTGGTATAATGTGACCATTAATCTCACTATTGGTTGGTAAAAAGAGTAGCCCAAGAGTTGACGTTGGATGGTAATGACTGGCTGCTTTCCCTGTAGTCTTACGCTGCAACATTGGAGACTGCTAGCGCATATAACGCTCATGTAACTTTCAGCGAAATTCAAAACAAACGAAACTCTCCAAATACAAGTGATCTTGGTCTGCTGAAGTTCAAATTTCTTGCTCAATAGAAGAGAATCATTACTATTGAATTTATTACTTTTAGTTCAAATAATGAATCAATTAAACACAATGTTTTGAATAAACTTGTTTGTTTGTCTATTTTGTTTGTTTTGGAATTTCGCACAAAGCTACTCTAGGGCTATCTGTGCTAACCGTCCCTAATTTAGCAGTGTAATACTAGAGGGAAGGCAGCTAGTCATCACCACCCACCGCCAACTGCTGGGCTACTCTTTTAACAATGAATAGTGGGATTGACTGTAACGTTATAACACCCCCACGGCTAAAAGGGCAAGCATGTTTGGTGTGATGGGGATTCGAACCTGTGACCCTCAGATTACGAGTCGAATGCCTTAACACACCTGCTCATGCCGGGCCTTTAATTACCAAAATCTGCGTTTTTCACATAGCAAAGCTACAAAAGGAAATATCTATTGTACCGACCGAGGGGAAATCGAACCCTTAACTTTAGCATTGTAAATCCTTATTTATCATTAATTATGAAAATACATTGAGTTGAAACCTCCTTGTCTTACGATACAATGGATAAAGAGCAAGATAAGCCATCAACTAAATTTGTTAGATTTTGTTTATACCTTACAGGATTTCCCATTTTTGAGCTTTCACGAAGAAAAGTAGTTAATAATTTGTTATGAGCCTAAAGTGTCATATCAGGTCAAAAATTCCCCAAGTGGCCCAGCAAAATGTCTGCGTGCTTCGAATGCTAGAAACCGGGTTTCGATATCCGTGACGGGCAGAGCATAGATAGCCCTTGATGTTGTTTTATGCTAAATTCCAAACAAACAGTGCAAAATATTATTTATTATGCCAACAATACTCGAACTACAAACCATCTTATACTTTATTTTAGCATGCCTACAACCTAGTGAAAACTACCAATGTCCTGAAGGATTCATACTGAGACATAACCTGTGTTGTAAGTTGTGCTTTCCTTCAAAGCGTTTATATGTGTGGTCAGTAATTTTTAAATAAATTGAAAAGGGAAAAACTGTTTGAACAAACTAAGCAGTAAATTAGTTATTATATACTTCATCCATTATTTTATGTTTAATTGTTAACATTGTTTACATTTCAAGGTTTTTTCTTAGATCCAAGTCAACCAGGAACGGAGGAAGAAACATACGTTCCTTCTCCAAGGAAAAGTAAGTTATGCTGCATATAAGATTACGTTAAACGTACCATTAACGTGAGACAATGTGTGGAAAGGTTGGTGACAAAATATTACTGTGACGATGTTTGTGTTGACACGTGTTGTTCTTTCTTCCCATTAAATTTCTTCAATCCGTTATTCATGAAGGTAAAAAATGTAGTAATGTATGAAGATTCCATCTTTTATAATATTCCAGTACATTATGGACATTAATTTCTATTCTAATTAATAAATCTCTTACCATTTCACCACTCATAGCAACTTAGGTAAAACATGATTCACTAAACCACGTATATCATTCCCACTAATTCACTGTTCACAGTTTGAGCTTTTCTGTTGTCTGAAGTAAGTTTTTGGACCAGTAATTGCATGCCATAACTATTTTCCTCCTCCTAGTATTGTTGCATTATTCAAACCTTGACTATTTTAGAAAAACTGGTTGACTAGAGCAGAGTTTAAGATTTCTTTACAACAAAAAGACCGTCCATGTACTTTCCCTTTGAATTGTTACCGATAGTTTTTTAATATATTCTCTTTCGTTTGTAGTTCATTTAGACACTAATTAAAGATTTCTTTGAATAGTGAAACACGTAAACAGTATTCAGTTTACAAATTGCTAGTAAGTTAGTGTCGACAATCATACATCCTTAGAAGTCTGAGAACTCGTTACTTTTGCCTTTTGTCTTTTTACGAAGATATATATCTGCTGTAATGGTGGTCAATCACGTGACGCATCAAATGATCATCCTGATTTGATATGAAAAATAAGTCAGTGTATTTAGTTGTCATAAGATATGATAAGTAAATATCTTTACTTGTATTATCAAGGAAAAAAGTAAATATAAAGTGATACTTTACACTTATTTACCCGTACTATTTTATCCATGTGTATTAAACTTAAACGTGTTTGAATAAAGAGTAGAGCTTCTTCAATTCCAGTAACTCCGAACGCTGTGGTTATCTTGTTATTTTCACTTTAAGTAGACCAGATGAAACGTAGCCTCCTCCAATACTGTGATATAACAAGGACAAATTACACTTGACTAACTTTCTTTTTAACTTGTATTTTTCCATTTCAGCAACATCCATGTTATATCATCTGATTCCAATTGTAATTGTAGGAATACCACTTTTGTTAATTACTTTAAGGTAAGAACAAAACAGTATTTTTTATGTTTTGTTAAATATATCTTAATGTGGTTTCTATGTTATTAATACTTGAACCATGTGTGTATACACTTAATAATTAATTTGAAGGGACTGAGAAATAAAAAAATATATTAGTTAGTTTCTTTTAATTGGAATAATGAATAATCAAAAGGTTACAAACGCTTACATTAATAAGAAATATATAAGGGGAAGTTAGCATCATTAGTTTACAATAAAGTGTATTTTAAGTGTGGAGATTAAGTTAAAGCTTAAATTGTGGATCACTTTTTACAATATTACAAGTTCTTCTGATGAAAAACATTCCTTGTAAGTATGTTATTGTTCAACCGGTTTTTATATGTAAATACAATAAGGTACTGTGTGTGTCAGTAGAAATACTTGAAATTGAAACGTGTAAAATATGGATAACCTAAACTATTACAATCTGAGTACTTGGAAAACACTTGAGATAAATATAAAAGACATTTTCATTCAAAAGGGTTCTTTAACTAATTAATGATTTCCACTTTATTTCAGTATGGTCTTAAAATTTAAATTTATTGGCGAGCATAATAATTATTAAATTATCCCATTTAAGCTATGACATTTTATTCTGAACCCGCCTATTTTAATGTTATATGTGCTCATACTCACTGACGTTCCACTGAGAGAGAACGTCTCTGTGGCTGTCGTTGTTAAATATTTTTTATTTCTAGATTATAATTATATTCCATTTTTAATTGACATAACACTGATGTACAAATAAGAGTTAAATTAAATCATCTATGTTATTTATTAGCTCTTTTCTTTTGTAGTGTCATTATTTGGAAGTGCAATTGTTGTGGGTGTAAAACAGTAAAATCAGTGAACACAGAAAACCATGCAAATAAAGATGAGAGAAAAAATTAAATATTCACTTATAGCACAAAAAAAGATGAAGATCAGTCTGTTAATAGAAACGAGAAGAGAAAATGTAAAAGTTTTGAAGAGAAGAGGGCTAAAAAAGTTCGGAATTTTCATCTTTCTAAAGTAAGTATTGTGATAACGCGAAATGTCATAATATTTCACTAATACCGAGTGTCTGGGACTTACAATGCTAGAAACCGGCTATCGATAGCCGTGGTGGGTAAAGCACAAATAGACGAACAAAACAAGAATGTAATATACCTTTAGTTACACATATTTACTTACTTTCTATACATTTTTATGCTGGTGTTCTGCGTGAAGTTTAGACACCGTTATAAATATAACGTATTAAGGCTATAAACTTTACACTCTAATCTTCCACCTTGTAAGAAACGTTTCAATTTAATGGTGCGGTATCGATTTTTAGAAAGAAATTGTGGTCGGTTTGGATGGATACCTGACAACTAGCTTCTTGAGACGTTGTGTGTAGATATATACATATAATACAGGTTTCTTCTTTATCATTCCAGCCATCTCAAAACATTTTCGAAATTCTTGTACTCTATTGGCTCTGTTTATGAGTCATGTTTTCACAGTTATTGCGCTATTGACACAGCTACAGATCAATCTTAACTTGGTATAGGTATACAACAACAACTTTATGCCATGTCGCATAGCAACAAAAGTATAACCTGATATCCTTGTTAATCTATGCACTCAAAGTATAAAGTGAAATGTATGAACAACAAAATTGTAAAAATTACATATTTTCTACTGTATTAACATTTGGGAAAATATATGAAAGATGCTTCTAACTTGGCTATTTTAAAACGGTTCCACTTTGATAGAAGCTGTTTCAAATTATAGTTCTAAGCCCGCTATGGGGAAAGGAAGGCGTTTTATCAGTATTTTATCTCATGGTTTTCATGATCTGGTCACATATAAGGGAGACAATTCTTCATGTCGTTAGATAACTTTTCATTAATTATGAATTTACGTAAATTCCGTCCAGGAATATACAGTACTTGCGCTAGTATATAATAATATTTTCTTCATTACCGTTCAACCCGTCTCGAAACCTTTAATAAATATTTATTCTGTAGATTTGTTCTCCATGACTCTGTTTATGAGTCATTACCTCGTAAAGTTGGCTCTCACTCATTCCATTTAGTAGTAGAAAGACATTTGTACGTATGTGAGGACTTTATATACCACAATTGCTAATTTAGTAGTGCAAGACTAGAGGGAAGGCAGCTAGTCATCACCACCAACCGCCAACGAACAGTGGGATTGACCGTCACAATATAATGCTCCCACGGCTGAAAGGGTGAGCATGTTCGATGTAACGGAGATTCAAACCCACGACCTTCGGATTACGAACCGAGCGCCTTAACCACCTGACCATGCCGGGACATTTATATTTGCTTATTTTCTTTTGCTGTTTAACAAACCGGCATAAGCCAAATTTTCTTTGCTTGGATAACTGTTGAACTTTGATGTATCTTATCTGCTGTTCAAACCCCTTTCGTCATGCCAAAATTTTAAACAGCAGAAATTCTTTGACAATTTTACATTTATGCTTGGTAAAAACTTTCTAATTAAACACACTGGACTCATTTTCGCAACACATAGAGTTAAAAATGTATTTTATTTTACTTTTTATGAAGTATTATTATTATCGTGTTTGTATTCCTCTTGCGCTTTAGTTCAAATCGATATTGATGAATTTCGCAGCGTCATCTCGATGTTAAACTGCTTCCAAACAAATATTAAAATATTCGAATTTTAAATACAAAGGCACCCATAGATTAAGGACATCTGGTGGAGCCCAGTAATAAGACCGAACACTTTTAACTCTAATAGTCTGGTATTGATGCTCTTGGTGAGCAGACACTAATAGACCGTTTTGCAGTTTTCTGATAAAGGAAACCAACAAAAACAAAGTATAGTGAAATTCTCGATAATTCCAGCAACTCAATTAAAATATACATCACGCAATTTATCATTCTCAAAAGTATAGTTGTTAGCACCAACGTTTTTTTATTTCAATTTCTTTATAGTTTGATTATTTTTGAAATTCTCAAATTTCTAATAACGCTTGTTGATAATTGTTCGTGTTTTGTTTTGTTTACCACAAGAAAAATATGACACTTTCTACAGAGTTCTTCCCCGAAGTGAAGTTGTATATATTTCGATATGCATAAGATAAACATTCCCTTCTCTTTTCACTTATTAGAAATCAATTTATAGAGTCAATTAGTTTGCTCAAAATTTGGATATTTCAGTAAAAGTGTTCGAAAACGTATTTTAATTGATATCCACTAAATTGATATAGCCCAGTTATGGGTAGTTTTATTGTATTAATTTCCAAGAGGTAATTTCTATGTAATGATAACTAACATCAATCTATCCTGATTCTTGTTATTTTAGAAAGAAACAAAGGCGAATGATTTTACCAATAGGAAGGACATTCAAAATAGTAATGCCTCAAGTAAAATAACAAACATTATCACGAGTCTTGAAGGATCACACACAAAATATTTTATACCAACACAGACTCATAAATATCAACCAATTATCTCATATATATCAGAAACTCTGTTAACTGAAAGAAAGAAGGTACCTTCACATTGTAGACGTTACAACAAATTTAAGAAATATAAATCAATGAGACCTCTTTACTTCAAAAAACTGTGGGATTTGTTTCACGAAAGGAAATTATCAGAATCAGAGTGTTCGGAGGACTAGAGTAGATTGAAAAATTGAGAAAAGTAAGCTCCTGAAACATATTTAGATCCACAAGAATTTTTTGACTTGTGTTTAATTGAATTAGAAAGCCAGATGCAAGACAACAATAGAAGAACTTCCGTGATCAGACGATTTTCTTCACTAATAAGAGACAGTAAAACTCGATTTGTTTTCTTGTTCCGAATTTTCACAAACTTCACATCGATAAAAAATTAAAATAAAATCTATGTAAATAGAAAATAAAAAGATAAAGAGTATTTAAAAATTGTCTGTTTTATCGTATTAAAAATCCATGTTTGTTTCAAAGAAAATGATTATTTATAACAGAAGCTTTATAAATTATAACTTCACTGTAAACACACAAGTTGGGGAAAGAATGATTTCAAATTAGTAATTAATATTTTTTGGATATGCAAAACTGTTTAGTTTAAAAGTTATTATTTAATTTCTTTGGTGAGTTAATATTTAATGATTTAAAGAAAATCATAGCAAGAGTGTTGAAAGTGATTATTTAAGTTTGGTTGTATAATGGCAAACAAACAAATTTACCACGTTATGAAACCAAACTTAAATAATCACTTTCAACACTCTTGCTATGATTTTTTGATAGCCCTCGAGTAGCTTTGTGATAACCGTCCCTAATTTAGTAGTGTATGACTAGAGGGAAGGCAGCTAGTCATCATCACCCATCACCAACTCTTGGGCTACTCTTTTACCAACGAATAGTGGGATTGACCGTCACTTATAACGTCCCCACGGCTAAAAGGGCGAGCATGTTTGGCGCGACGGAGATGCAAACCCGCGATCCTGAGATTACGAGTGGCACGCCTTAACACTCTTGGCCATGCCGGGTCCAACGTGGTAAGAGTCATACATTGTGTAAGTCAATTATTGACGCCAAGTTACTGTATTTTTTATGCTTCCTCGAGTTTGTATTGCTACACTCAAACGTCACTGAGTAGTTTACAGAAAGTTTGAAACCTCAATGAAAAATTTATAAATATTTGGGCTACCAACCAACTGTAAGCTAGATTGGTCAAATTTGTTCTTTTCTCAAAAAATTAGTCAATGAGAGAAAACGTGAAGTTAACTTGTGTGAGAATAATTAACCATATCGAGCGATATAATAAAGTTAGCTTCAAAAATAAATAAATATAATCTTTTGCATTGTAAAAGGGGGATCTATATTAATTGAACTATTCTCTGTGGATTTTGATGAGAAGGAGACAGATTTTAAAGCTATAATTCAACTGTTGTAACCCATGGGGTACTTACTAAGTGAATAATTTGCTGATAGAACTGTGATAAAACTAGAGAACAATAGTTTATATTGTTAATTATATTCTAAAGTAATTGAATGAGCTTAAGTGGATATTTAAAAATAAAGATAAATTATTTAGAGTTTGGGATACAACTGTGATATTTCATGGTGTAAATAATTTTTGTACATACGTTTGTCTCATTTTGAAGAGATTATTATTTAAAACAAAAATTGGTAGTTGACTAGAAACAAGAGTCTGACAAAGGTTACATGGGGTTAACAGACAAATGGGTAAAGAAATGTAATATTTGTTATAAAATATGTAACGTTGCGAAGGAATGGAAGTCCATTACTAACAAGCAACAGCAGAAATTTCAGCATAAAGCTGCTATAGCAACTTCTATAGATGGTGTTGTTAAGAAACTAGAAATGTTTGGCTGTAAGCATAGATGTTGCTGCCAAAAGAAACATAATCAATAAAAGACGCAAGATTTACTGTGAGAAGGAAGTTCCATTTCCATGGTTAATCAGTACACGACCAACAATCGACTTAAGTTAACAAATGTATCAACAGTGCCAATAGTGATTGGAGCATGTTACAGATATTCAGAAGTACCAACAAATCACAACATGCCAGTGAGTGTAGAATATGTTGGGGACAAAAGAGTGAAGTGCCTACAAGAAATTGTTTGCAGTAGTGAGAACCAGTCTACTTTATGACCAAATAAGAGGTAAACTACACATGTGAGTGTGTATACTTATTGATGAGACAATGAGAAAGTGTCCCATGAGAAAATAAAGATGAATGAACTATATTATGTGGGAGACCTGGAGACAACAATATAAAACATCCATATTTGACCAAATTATTTGAAACATACCAGCTAGAAGAAACTCAGATACCAGACCAAAAAAAACTGACGAACCATTGGTGGTCACCACTAGTGATCAAGAAAAGAAGAGCAAGCAAGACATCAAGACCTTACAAGTGTCAAAAAGGGACATCCCGAATGTAGGTTTGTAGGAACTGAAGGAATCATGAAAGAAAGTCCCTTTATAGCAGAAACTCTGAGACAATGCCTGGGAGAAAATTTAACAGAGGACAAATGAGACGGTACCAACAGAATAGAGAAACAAAAGGGAGTGCTATATTAGACCTATCAAAGACTATATGTTTGATAAACACACACACATAAATATATAAACAAAGAATAATTGGCAGTCGCCAATAGAAGTCAAGAAAATAAGAGCAAACATAACACAAAGATCTTACAAAGGTCAAAAGGTGATATCACGAATGTAGGTTTGCAGGAACTGAAGGAAGCGTAAAAGAAACACTTTTCACTGCACAATCTTTTTGACAATATATGGGAAAATATCGAGCAGAAGACAAAGGGATAAAGCACTTATAGAGCAGAGTATTAAAAGGAATTGCTGTACCAAATCAAACAGAGAAATTATACTGGGGAAGTGTAGCAAATCATAACAACAGAATACTAGACTCAACTGATGAAACAAATTCACGAGTTGACTCTGCAAGGACACCTAAGAGCAAAGAAGATAGCAGATATATCCACTAGTAATCTCCATTGGCTAGGAATGATTAAAGATGTGAGCACATTTTGCTGGCCATGTACTATCTGCCAAAGAACAATACCAGGAGGGAGGGTGTTTGAGGTGTTACTGGGGGAGGTTTATGAATTAAAGATTAATTAATAATTTGATTAATATATGAAGTGCAAATTCTTAATCAATATCCAAGTAATACTTTATTTAATTAAAAATTAATAAATTAATTAGGTGATGGACATATACGTGATATACAAAATTAAATTAATTAATATACAAGTTGGAGTAATAACCAAATTTAATATCAATTTTTTTTCAAATACTTAATATAAAAACCCATGTTTTTCGAGAAACGAGGATGTTATCAGGCAGAATAATATGATCATGTCACTAATGTCAGAGGGCGTGCTGCTAGAAGTGATGTCATCACCACAAGACGAAGTGTCAACATTGATCTTTTCATATTATAACATCAGGTTTATAGTTTTTTTGCTTTTAGAATCACTTTAAAAGTATCTTCTGATTGAAAACAACAATTCACTCTGATTTTAGTAGATGTAGTTTTACTCTATTGTAAAATAAGACTTCAGATATATGGCACATTTTACATTTTTAAACACGTTATTTTTTTTTACTTATATAAAATTTCACTATGTTTTATGCAGGTGTATGTTAGTATGTGTTACTTAAACAATGACTCAATGGCATTCACCTCTATATATCTGTGTACTTATAATGCTAGAAAATAAGTTTAGGTAAGCGTGATGGACAGCCACAGATTGCCCATTGTGTATTTGTGTAGCTAAATTTAAACAAAAATAAACAAACAGATCTACATTTAATTTGCATGGCATAGTTTTGCATTTATAACGTTTCATAGGTATAGCACTTATCGACAACAAATTAGTTGACATTTTGGTAATTAATATATTATGTAACATATATTTGTAATAAACACAAAAATAAATACGAACAAAAATCAAAGATGCTGCACCGATTCCCAGGATACAGGCTATGATGTGATATATAAACTGTACTCTAGATTTTGAAGGTGACTGATGATGTAGAACTCACATTGTGGTTGGAAACACTGACTGTAAGTTTTAACCTCCACTCGCCAGTCTCATATGAAGAAATTCAAGAGCAATAAAATAATCAAAATCAATTGAAATCAGGAGAGCGAGATGTGAGTGTTTGAGCCCACAACGTGCGCTTCGTAATCTGAGGGTCGTGGGTTCGCGCCCGAGTCGCGCTAAAACATGCTCGCCCTCCCAGCCTTGAGAACGTTATAATGTGACGGTCAATCCCACTATTTGTTGGTAAAAGAGTAGTCCAAGAGTTGGGGGTGGGTGGTGATGATTAACTGCCTTTTTTCTAATCTTACACTGCTAAATTAGGGACGACTAGCGCAGATAGCGCTCAAGTAGCTTTTCGCGAAATTCAAAAACAAATCACCCCAAGCGGAGGATAGGACACACATAAAATGTGGTTTGAAATGGTTGAAGTTAAGCACAAAACTGCACAATGATCTCCACATACTCTGCCCACCACTGATATCGAAACCTGGTGTCTAGCCTTCTAAATCCACAGATATATCGCTTTGGTTTAAATTTTGCAAAAACCAGGACAAGGGCTATCTCTACTTACTTTTCATAATTTAGCAACCATAAACTAGAGGAAAGATAGCTAAACACCATCCAACACCAACTCTTGGACTATGTTTTCACTCGCAAATAATGGGAGTGACCATCACATATAATGCCCCATGGATGAAAGGGCAAGTATTTTTGGTGACGGAGATTCGAACCTATGACCCTTAAAGTCAGAGTTGAGCTCCTTAAACACAAGATCATACTAAGTATACAACAGCTGTATATAAGTTATCAGAAAAGTGTAGTGCAGCGATTCACGACCTCTGACCTTGTACCTGATTTCAAAATGAAAGGTCTTGGGTTCGAAACGTGCGTGTTCAGTTTTATAGTGTATTTATAGAAGTGAAATATTTAGAGAGAAGGATTAATGTCAAATTTTAATGTGATCATGATACTAATATCTGGATGTATTTTGTTACTCACAATCCCCAACTGTTACAGATTAGAAGTCTGGGAACAATGTATTTAAGACTATAGAGTGATATTCGACAACCTGTAACTATTTATTGTAAGAAAACGTAATTTGAGCATATTTTTAATCAGGCAAGTGCTAAGGATCGTAACACACAACAGTATCTATCCAGCAAAATACTAGCAATCAGAACATAGATGATTGTTTATCTTAGCAAATACTAGAGATATGAACATTGGTTACTATTTATCCAGACGAGTACTGGAAATCAGTAAAACGTGCGTATGCCATGAATCACGAGTAGAATTATGCACTCTCTTGGCTAGAACACAGCATGACACATGAACTGTAAAAGCAAGAAATGAAAATACTTGTTTCTTTTAATTTCTGTTTGGAAGTACGTCGAGTTCATATGGTGTCATTTGTTACTAAGGTATAGTTAATTCTTTACCTGTTTTTTTCTTTAATTTTTGGCTTACTGCGTTTCTCCAAAGAACATTACAAGATGTAGCTTTCAATAGGTCCCGGGAACTATGAGGAAGACAGCACTGATAAAGTTATTGAATGGTGAAGAAGGAAACATTTCCGTTTTTTTTGTAGAAAGACCACAAGACAACCTTTAGAATCTTGACCGTAGGAGTTTGTTTCTGTTGCTGTCATTAGTGGAAATGTACAGTCTCTTACCTTACTGGACCTGTTCATTTTCAGGTCACCACTTTAGTTTCATTGGTCAATGGATTTTCAGAATGACCAGTACGTTAAAATGATCATTTGGAGGAGATGAGAAGATTTGGCACCAAACTAATGACTAACACACTTCTGGTTTCAGTTCATGAAACGACAGTTTATCTGTTTACACGTTTTAAGAGCCAAACTAAAAGAAGAACTGTCTGAACTGGATAACTAGGTTACATAGAGTTAGCCATTAACATTATGACGAGTTGTATGTTTGACTGTAATGCATCCAAGAGAAGAGAACCTAAAACTTTGCACACATAGTAAGGTGACAGTGTGGGTGTGTACTGAGGTACTATGTGTTAGATTTGACTCAAAAATGTTCTTTGTCCTAATTATTCTGCTTTGTAAAGGTCTATAAAAAAGTATAATTTTTCTCTCTCTTACTCAGTGCACTATTTTGAACATAAACTTGGGAACTCTAAACATTATGAATTGTAAAACTCATTTAAGTCATACTGTAGATTTGCAACTATATATACTCCATGATAGTAAATGTTAGTTTGTTCTTTTAGGTTCTTAACCCTGCAGGAGAATTTCACCCTACATGAAACAGCTGCTTATATAGGTACGGTAATCTGAAATTACATAATTTCAATGGCATTTACTGTGTATGTATGCTAAGAACAATACATCTCTGTGATAACCTGTTACTGATATTACCAGCAAGTGGCAACAAGTTAATCCCAATCACATTATGTCAGGGCTTACAGAATGCCATCAAGACTGCATAGATTTCTTTGAAAATCTGACTGACAATTGCCATATTTTATATCCAAGAAGCTGCTGTGATAGTGACATTTTCCAATATTAAGCTACAAGGTAGGTATCTAGAGGTTTTAAGTAAAGCTGCTGATAAACCTGGGAATTTTTATTGGAATTCATAACCAAGTATTCTTTATAAACATAATAAAGGAGAATCAAAATTAATTTAATGCATCACTTCTCAGCTTGCAGCCTGAGCAGATATAATTATTGCCAAAAAACAACAAACTTATAAACCCTGTTATTTTGAAACTCCTTTAAAGGTAATGAGCACATTACTTTTTTGTAACTTATAAGAGGGTAAAAATTGTAGATAATGGAAAAGTAATTAAAAGTTTTAATGACATCACAAAATTTAAAATATGAATAAATGTTTATACTCTAATACTTTAGTTGTATGAAAAAGGGTAAACGTTCTTGCTTTTATGACCCTGAAGGTATGCACATGAAACACTTTTACAGGGGCATAAAAACTGTTGATGCTGAGTTCCTTTAAATTTTTTCACGAGTAAAAATTGCTGAAGACAGTGATTGTATAGACTTATAAAAAGTTAACAAATGTTTGAAAATATCTAGATATTATTATTTTTTACTAGAATTTTCATGATAACAAAACACTGGATTTAGATCTCAACAGGACAAAAATCAAATACTATGATTACAAAACACACTAAAATCATACCTCACTGAATAACAAAATATACAACATGATCAGTTCTGTTATGTTTTACCAGATAAGGAAGATCATCAACACCAAAAGGCTATAATTACCTTTCTTCAGGAAATAAAATTCACAACAGAATCACTAAAGCAATGTAATTAAACCCCACTATTTAATAAAGCATGTATCACAACTGTTCAAAAAACATAGCTGATTATGACCAGAAAATAAAACAACATACCAGTACTGTTTGTACACTAAGTCCTGTCTCGTAATACATTGCACTGTATCCAGCTGTGTTTTAATGTACAGAAAACCCACACACTGACTTTCTATGGAGAGCATACGTCAGTTTCCACTTGATAAATCCACTACCACTGATACATGGTCCATGAACACATTAGTAAATTGTTTATATGTGACTCCTAAAAATAACCCTAAAAGTTCATAATGAAAACATAAGGACATAAGCTGTCTTAGATATAATTTTTTTCAGCTTTAAGAGATTCTAGATTGACCAAATGTTATTACTTTACATGAGTAATAAATATAAAAAGGTTCAAATATAAAGGTGAGATAATCTGATAAAATATAATAATTTTTAAATAGTTGTGTGAAACAAATAGAGAAAAATTGCAAATAAACTTTAAGAATGTAATGTAACAAGTTAGAAACTTAAAATCTCCCTCTGAATGCATTAATTAATATAAAAACTACATGTACTTTGGACTTAAAAGGTTTATTACATGCATTAGTTATCTAATGATTTCATTCATGTATAATTTCAGTCAGACAATATGGTGAGTGGATGGTGGATAATATTCTAGATATATTAGACAGAATGTGTTTGTTTTGTTATAGCAAAGCAACATCGGGATGTCTGCTGTGTCCACCAAGGGAAATCAAAACCCTGATTTTAGCATTCTAAATTCAAACATTTACCTCTGTTCTACTAGGGAACACACAATGAACATTTGTATAACAGCTGTTATGGAGTGAATGCCTTTTCTAAGTCAGCATTCACAAACTTCATATTATAAAAACTGTTGTTATAACAAACTACTTACATCAATAGTATTCCAACCACTAATGCAGTTGTTGTATGCCAGTGAGCCTTAAAAGCTGTTAAATGCAATGGTAGCCCACATCAAAATCCTTTATCAAGGTGATAAATTATTTCTAAAAAAAATTCCTACTTCTTTTAGCTTTTTTCACCTCAGTCAAATACATTAGACTACTGAAGGTTTTTCAATGTGTGTAAATAATCAAACTTTAATAATTTTAAACCTTTATACCACCATTATTTCTAATGGGATTCCAAACATATTTATATATGATGCCTTTGTTGTTAATATATGCAATTATTTTATCAAGATACAAATAATAGTTGATACTATGGAATAAGAACCAGAATCTCATTTGATTAAGTAAGTGGTTCGAAAGTTGTATGAAGTTTAAAGTCAGGCAATTGAAAGCAGATGTTTCATTTCAAAGAGAATAACTGACATTTTCCTGTAAGACAGGAGTATTATGCAGTGAAAACAATATTTTATTGTTAAAAAGACTCCAATGCATACAAAGATTCATTAAAAGTCCATCATCATATCATATTGTTTCCAATAGGAAAATAATTAAATGTTTAAAAAAAAATTACCTTTCAAAATTATGTGAGAGTGTACATATTATCTTGTATAATCATAGATAACTCAAATGATAAAAATATTACACTTAAAATATTTTAAAAAATTATTTTATAAACTGCTGTAGTTTATGACTGTATATGTACAAATATAAAGTATATTCAGTATATACGTATTTTTTATCAAATTAACACTGAAATGGTGAAAATGTTTTTATATTACATTTCTATAAAATGTGCAAATATTTGAGATTTATGTAATAACATTTTATTGTGAAAATTATTTGTATTTTTTCCAAAAAAATCACAAGCATAAGCAAAATAAGTAACTGAACAATTTAAAAAATGTTTTCATCTTCAGTAATATTAGACCCTTTGGCTTCCTATTAACAGCCAGTGATCCCACAAGAATATAAATGTGTGTGTATGAAATTTCCAAGAATGCTTCAAATGAATATCCTTTATGAGTTGTGTTATATGCCACAACAGCAGTTTCTTTGGTACTGCATTATCAATCAAAGACAAAAGCTTTAAGAATTAATATATTTTACTTTATCTGCTAAATGTATTATATCTATTATTAATACTCTTAAGGTAACATTTGAGGACTTAACTGACACCTAATAAAATACAATTTAGATGTTAGAAAAGTGCTCATACTGATGTCCAAGCCCCTAATGGCACATCGGTATGTCTGCAGACTCACACCAATCTGGGTTTTGATGCCCATGGTGGACAGAGCAAAAACAGCCCATTGTGCAGCTTTGTGCTTAATTCTAAACAAACAAACTGATGTCCAACTAATATTTAAAAAGTTTGTTGCTAAACTATGTTATAATCTAAAATTAAAATATACTGCTTTGAAAATGCAAGTCTTTCTATTCGAAATTTTAAGTAACTTACAAGTTATTGTGTCACAAAATATTGTGAACTCAGATAATAAATGAGCCATTTATCCCAATCTCATACATACTTTGAAAAACTTTAATTTATAATTTGTATTTGCTATAATTAACTTACAACTACCTCTGCTACCAGCTTTGAGTTTGATTAGCATCCGACATAAAATTTTAGCTTTACACATTTCGTGGGTATGAGCGCTAGTTCCAGAACTAATGCAATATATCAAAAATTACAGATTAAAATCATATTAATTACTTATCTTAGGATCTGGAGACAACTATTATGATATCAGTCATGTCCTATTTCTCACCTATTAACCTAATAATACGACTAATGTTGCAAAATATTCTGTTCTACTAACAATGATAAGAATATAAACATACGTATACTTTTTTTATTTTCTTAATACAACGAGAACTTTCTTGCAGTTTCCGTTGTACTCTTTGTTCGAACCATTTAGAGGTCGCTTGATAACACATATAGATAACGAACAACGCAGAAAACTGACAATTGGTTTATCCCTGCTTGGACTCCGTGCTAGTTAGACGTGTTTCTACTGCTATACCATAACGACGCTGTCATTTCCAGGTCCTGCTGTGCCGATCCCGTCACCTGTCCTGCCAGTAATCGTCGACGGCTTATCGCCTCGCCTCTCGCCACTTCAAGTTTTCACGTTTATAGCGCATGTTAAGCCCGGCGCTTCCATTGACCCGTCAAGGACTCGAATTTTACGCCGTGGAGGAGTCCTTCTCCAACCGTCAACGCCTCAAGATTTGTCCTACCTCTGCCAGCCTTGGAACACCCCGATGAAGGTTAGTTGTGCTCCCGCGAAAAGCCCTACCAGCCTCTTCTCAGTTTTCCTAAAAGGAGTTCACCTATCCATTCACCCAAATGAAATTAAGGTCGCCGTAGAGAATCAGACCCAATCAGTGGTTTACGCCGTTCACCGGATTTATTCTAAATCCTCCCGTCAAGCCACCAACTTCATGAAGATAGTTACAACTAGAAATCCATCGCCGATACCATCCTTCGTAATGGCTGTTACTATCATATTTTCCATTATAGTGCTGAACGCCCCCGACGCCGTTCTACACAACCCCAAACCCCTAATCAACCCACTCAGATACCACTGTCTAGCGAGACATCCACCATGCCCTCAGCCGCCCCGCCAGCCGAAAACCAATCATCAGAGAAATATACCCAAACAGATTTCGCCACTAAAGTATCCCAGAGCACACAAACTATCAACGACGAACAAGAAACCTGCGAATCATCTGTCTCGACGGACAATATCCAAACTGACGACGCGGTTTCTCAAACCGAAATTCACGTGACTAACCAAACGACCCAATATCCTGAAGAGAAGCGCACCTCAAGAGCATCCTGCAAGCCCCTTCCGAACAGCCTCAGTTTGAGAGATCAGTTTCTAATGTCGCCTCTTCGAGGACCTAACGTAGACGAAGCCTTCAAATGGAGGTCTGGTCCCTATGAACCGTCGCCAATTTAGCCCAAAACTGCATCCAAGTTGCTACCTTTCTGCTTATTTCCTGTTGTTTTTAATCCATTTGCAATTTTAACTGTTACTGTTTGTTACATGCTACTAATCTGTGTATTTTCTCTCCTTACAGCTCTTCTTCCGGGCACCTCCAGGGCCTATTACTCGGCGCCCTGTTCGTGAAAGTGGGTTTTCTCGGGGTACTCCCGTTTCCCCCCACAGCAAAAGTTCCGTTTGATAGGATCTATAGATCCCAGCCCTGAGAAGAGGCTCGTCATTTGGCTTATAATATTTAAACGTAAGTTCTGTTACCAACATTTAGTCTTCAAAATTTTAAATAACCATAACGCCTTGCGGTCACAAGTCCTGTTCATGTCGACGCACTGTGTTTGCATCTCCCTGCTCTCTCCATGTCAATCAGAACACACATCATCGTGAACCTGTGGATGTGTTGCTGGATCTTCCTTCGTCCTTTCTTCCTCTCCTCTCTTTGGCGGGCCATGCCGTACTGACTCTCAGCTTTTCATGACGCTCCTCCCGTTGAAACTTAATACTATATTTGCCTCGTGGTCATCCATGACCATCACATTCAGATAATGAAGCAATTCACAAGCCACTGGAATTTTACTTCATCATTTCCATTCTCACTTGTATTATTTATTCTTGCCATGTGTGGGGTGAAGAGAAACAACAGTTTCTGACCGACCCTGGTTATTTTTCGTTCGTGATGAACGAAATGATAATTTAACCAAAATTCCTACCCTGATCTGGGGTCAAACTGACAATTTGTATAGTTTTATTTTAGTGAAGTGATGTCTCTAACGAAAAAAACCAAACGAACCCTTGTTTGTTTTGGAATTTCGCACAAAGCTACTCGAGGGCTATCTGTGCTAGCCGTCCCTAATTTAGCAGTGTAAGACTAGAGGGAAGGCAGCTAGTCATCACCACCCACCGCCAACTCTTGGGCTACTCTTTTACCAACGAATAGTGGGATTGACCGTCACATTATACACCCCTACGGCTGGGAGGGCGAGCATGTTTAGCGCGACGTGGGCGCGAACCCGCGACCCTCGGATTACGAGTCGCACGCTTTACGCGCTTGGCCATGCCAGGCCCCAAACGAACCAGGAAAGAAAGTTAGTTGGTCAGAAGAATGAAATATATCAAAGTAAAACAATTTTAAATTTTATTGTTGTATACATAGGTATTGAAATTCTGAATTATGTAAACTGTAACCAGTGTAATATTTGTACTTTGAAGTAATATACTGTAACTTGAATTTACCGTAGCGGCTGAGCCTAATTCCAGTCTGTTAATACAAAAATGAGTTAGTTAGCCACATAATAATTGTTCATGCAAATTATAAGTAGTATCTGCAATATTATTACAAATGTTCAATGTAAGTAGATTTTAAAATGGAATTATTAGTATATAACTCATAAGTAGAGACAACATAAACTGTAAATTTACGATTTTTAAACTTTAAAGGCAGTGATGAAATAAGTGCATGTCCTATTACTTTGAATTGCGGCTCTATCGTAATCAGGAAAAAGGCTTTTCCAGTTGTTGAGCGAGTCTTACAAATTATTATGGTTTTATTCTTACTGTCACTTGTCCATGTGAAGCAGCTAGTAAATCGTCAAGAGTACTTTATAGGACAGATAGCCCATTGAGTAGCTTTGTGCTTAATTCAAAACAACATCTTTATGTCTGCCTTAGAAATTTCCATGCTACTCGTGAAGGTCTGCTGATTGTGTGAGTGACTAATTTCCTCACATAGGTTGTGCAGTAATGATGGATTATTGTCATGTTGACTAATTGTTTTTTTCAATTATATTGTGATACTTCTTGTTTGGTGATATTGTTTTTCTGGTGCACATGAGATGGTGTGTAAGGTAAAGGTGAGACTGTTTCTTGTTTCTGTTTTTTATAGTATTTTTTGGCTAGTGTATCAAATCTGTTTTTGAAATAACCAAATACTTTGTTGAGGTCAGAAAATGACTGATTTGGGGGTATATTCAGTGGTGATGCACACAAACACACACACACACACATCCTGAATAGATCAGATGTATATAAGTTGGGTCTGATAAAGGCAAATTCTGGGTGTTATTTATCTTATTTTACTGCTTTAATGTCATGCTGAAAAGGTGTGGTCAGTTCTTATAAACTTCATGAGAAGACAGTTCATTATCATTCAAAATATTACAGCCCAACAAGGTATCCAAGGCTACCTTAACTTTTACCAGTGTTTGAAACTGCAAAATTTTCTGATGACCTTTTAACATGTCTTTAACACTTTGTAATTTTACAATTATCATCAACATTGTCTGCAGGAAAGTAGAAAGAAAAACAGTATGAAAGGCTTTGTAAAATCACACTTCCGTGTAGTAATCTTATAAGTACCACATTAAAGTCGGATTCATAAAGTGTAGTTTACATCTTAACAGCTGTCACATTTTCTTTATTTTTAATGAACGTGTATGAGATAATATGTTTTGAATATTTTAAAACTCTATCTTTGTATTGGATAATTTGTTTATTTAATCAATGAAATAGTATGCCATGTTTATTAAAGTTATTGATACAAAGGTTCAAACAAATTGTTGGTTGTAGAAATGTAATCACACTCTACTCACATTACCTTAGGTAGATCAACAAGTAGGAAGAAAAAGAAGGAAACTGAGGACCTGAACTTGATATTCAAATCTGTAACAACACAGAAAGATGAGAAAGGTAAAATACTACTGTTCATATTATGAAATAGGTTTTTTCTGTCACCTTTCCTTGCTTGTGGAGAATGAAGTTAATGTTAGATAACACTGCACAACAAAGTTTTTGCTTCTTGAACACTGTTGGGTGTTCCTTATAAATTTTTGGTTGCTGATCACGAAAATCACATCCACATTTGCCCATTACGTACAGTTACATTGAAATCTTCAGTTTTGCTGCAATGGGAAAACAATAACAGGACAACTGTAATCCGTCAATGCTTGCTGACTGCTGTTGGACACTGCAACGTGATGCACCGGACATTGAACACAAACTAAAATCAGGAGCAAAACACTTTTAATTATGTTGAACTTAATAGCATATTACAAACATAAACACAATTAAATAAGTTATTGCCAGAAAACAATTAACTGTCTATTTCTCAAAGTTTCTACATAATGAAGCAAAACCAAAACTATATTTGTGCATACCCACCACATACCTGCCACAATCAGCAAAAAATTTCAAAAACATTGTTGTGCAGTGTAATTTGTGAATGGAGTATAAAGGTTTAATATTTTATTTTTACCTGATACAAATACTAGATTAGACTAGCTTTACCATAAGTTATTTCTATGTAATTCAGTAGAGAGTGTGAGCAAGAAATTCTGAAATTTGTATATTCCCGTTGTTGTGTGACTTTCCAGTAACATAACAAGTACGTGATATGTATCTCAGGACAACTGGTTATACCTAAATAAAACTGAGAACAATGTTTTGACCTTCTTAGGTCATCTTCAGATTAACAAAGGAGTTTGCAGCAGTTGTCCTGAAATACATTTTTACTTCAAGTTGGTTTCTCGTCATCACGAAATACGTGATATATTGTTAATCACTTAAACTTCCCCCACATGTTGATATGGCATGTTTTCGTAAACATATAAACACAAAAATTTAGATTTTTTTTCCTTTTTTCCCATTATTACTTTTGCTTGTTTTGAAGTGGTGTAATGTGAGCACGAGAATATGTCAATGTGAGGTTTCATAGTACTGAAAAACATAGGATTTTTTAGTTAACTGAAGACTTTTCAGAATTACTACATAAGTGTTATTAATACAGATTATCTTTGGATATGCCAATGATCTGGCTGTCTAAGGAGGTCACAAAGGTTTTTAAGATTTTATTTCTTAGAAATAGCAAATAACATAAGTTGAATCTTTCAAACCGAGTTATTTAAGAAAAAGTTAAAATACTTTCCAGAATTATTATGGTTTTATACCTTATGTATCATATAGAAACTGAAATACATCATAATGTATTCTACCATATTAATATTGCTCTTGGTATGTCGTCTTTAATGTGTTTAAAGATGGAACCTCTTTGCTTTCTACTTTCAGAGATACATTTTACTGACATTGAAATCCTGACATAAGTAAGGAATTTTTTAGCATCAGTCATATATAAAATAATTTCTAAAGTATGGAACATCAGGTTTACAATTTCACCCATTTAAGGTTCTGAATATTTTTTTCAGCTTTTTTTTAAGGTCTGGCACTAAAATTGTACCAATGTATAACTTGTAATTACAAATATTTATTCTTTATCAGTGAGAGTTAAATATTTCCTTTAGGAGTAGTTGGAAAGAAATAGTTTTATTACATATGAGATCTGCAGTTATAACACTTAGCAGAGACATAAATCAGGTAGATAATTGTGACTAACCAACAATAATTGGGTTTATAAGAACAATGAAATTATTTACATAGCTAAAACTCATTCAAAACAAAAAGCATAAGCATAAGAAAATGAAGTTCATGTGTTACATTCCAAACTCTCACCGATGTTTCCAATAGTCAGGAGTTTGGCCACTCGAAGACATCATGTTGTGGTTCCCTGACATGTGCTCATTGTGGTGGCAAGGACCACGAAGCCTGTGAATGTGACATGGACCCAAATTGCGTCAACTGGAATGGTTCTCACTTTTCCGACTGTCATTCTTGTCCAAAATGGCTGGAGGAAAAAGAGATGCAGCATTTGAGAACAACTCATAACATTAGTTATCCTGAGGCTCGGAAATTGCTGTTTACCACTCCATCTCGGACATATGCTGCTGCACTTCATTCTGCAACTGCAGTGGGAGTGCAGACAAATCTCTCTGTACCTCCAAGAGAATTGTTTTCAAAAAAAAGTAAAAGCCTTTTGACCTCCATGGTTAAAAAGGTTGATGAATCGACTTCCACATCCATCTCTGTTCCTCCCATACATTCCAACAAACCTCAAGAACCACTTCTTTCAATTTCAAATACAGGCATTTCTTCTGATACATTTTTTTCTCCCACCCCAAGAGGCAAAACAATCATTTGTTTGCATCCTCAGTCACTGGAATCCCCTTCCAATAACAAAGACCTGCCCAATTGCCCCAGAGCAGGATCCATGGAGGTTGATAAACCTCCCTCAGCTCAGGACAGTAAGGAAAAAAGACGTGGTTGTACACAGAAGGATTCTCCAGCTACTTCGCTTGCCCATCATTAAAAATGGCCACCTTGATGCAATGGAACTGTCAAGGTTTACGTTTTTAATCTGGATGATATCAAAACACTGATTGGGAAGTCTTGAGTAATATATTGCTATAAGATACCATGTTTTTACCCTATGGACAGGAATACCCTGCCTGCTTCATTTATGACTGGGTGCAGTTTGGATTTGACCTTGTTTAGGAAATTGAACACTGCAAAGATATCTTAAACAATGTGGAACAATCCTAGGCTGGGATGACCTTACAATTTAAAGGTTTTAGTTAAATATACCCTGGCTGGAAACTCCACTGAACAACAAAAACTGAAAAGTAGCCATGAGAGCTGTCTGGTAGTAAACAATAGCTGAGAAAGAAACACCCTTGTAAAAAATCCATGTGAAAAATGTAGATGTGGAGCAGAAGGATTGATTTGAAGAACAGATCATTGGCAGTAAGTGCAGAAATTCAGCTGATAAACTTCTAAGGAGAGTGATCAAACATTATGAAAGAGTAAGAATGCTAAACATGAAGAGTCTTGTCTGTACTGCAAAGTACAAGGAATATTCCATGTGTAAGTTAGAGAGATGACATGACTATATGGAAGGGATAATTACACTGATAAAGAAGGGAATAGTTGACTGGAAGAGAAAGAGAAATAGGTGAAGTCAGGGAATTTAACAAAGCAAAATCATGATTAATCTTTCCAATATGGCACCACCAGAAGAACCTGACATGAAGTGTTCTGAATGATGAAGAGAACACAAGGGAGGATACAAATAGAGAGTAAGCAAAAGAATGAACCAGTTCTAACTGAGCACATGCATTACTAATACTAACAAGTGCAGAACAGACCTAAATACGGTAGCTTGGAATTATTATAAGTGGCAAAATCATCAGTGTGAGAAGTACACATACAAGAACAAAGCCATAGAAAAACACAAGATTTGAGGAACTACTCTGGGAGAAAGGATTCCAAGAGAAGTTCCATTGATTATGTAGAGTTCACTATAAAAGATGCATGTTAGCACAACTTAGAAACTTCAGTTCACTCCCACAGAAATAAATACCTTTTGTGCAGGGATAGAAGGAGAGGATAGAACATTGAAAACTGAACACTCCATGGCCCACAAATGCAGTGTAGAAGGCCATGCCCTGCCGAGGTATAAAGAACACACTAGAATGAATTAGATACTGTATCAATAGAAAAAAAAGTATGTGTAATCCTCAAGGAGATTAGTGAATTGTCACCAAAAGGACATGAATGAAAGATTGATAATGTAAGATAGTTGTAAAGGTAAGACAAAGACAAGAAAACTGAACTTGAAAACGAAAAATGAGGGACAATGGATTGGATCAGTACCTCAAGCTTCAAGAAGAGACTCCTGAGTTTGGGAGTTCAAGAAGAGAGCTTCAGTTTTATTGTAAGCTAAAGCATATGGTCAACCAGTTGAGGAGGACAAGACATATAAGCATCAGAATGTGAAATAACAATAATAAAATTAGAATGGATGTGGATAATGAGGAGAAAGAAATGATGTGAAATTGGCAAAAATGGTTTAGTTTGTTTGAAACTGCCTGCAAAGCTGCATGAGAACTATCTGCACTGGTCCTCTTTAGCTTAGCAATGGAAAACTAGGGGTAAGGCAACCAGGTCATCACCATCATATTGTAAAGCCCCTAAGGTTGAAAGGACAAGCATGCTTGATGGAATGGAGATTTGGAATAATAACCCTCAGAGTGTAAATCAAGCACCCTAACCACCTGACCATGCTGGTGGCAAATCAAAAAACAAAACATGTGAAACGAAAGTAAAGAAAGGTTTTAAATTATTGATCATGGAAGAATTGTTTACTAAAACCCATCTTCTCGGGGACAAGAACCATAGGAGAAATGTTCATGTCAGTTCACTCCCACAGAAATAAATACCTTTTGTGCAGGGATAGAAGGAGAGGATAGAACATTGAAAACTGAACACTCCATGGCCCACAAATGCAGTGTAGAAGGCCATGCCCTGCCGAGGTATAAAGAACACACTAGAATGAATTAGATACTGTATCAATAGAAAAAAAAAGTATGTGTAATCCTCAAGGAGATTAGTGAATTGTCACCAAAAGGACATGAATGAAAGATTGATTCATTGATTATGTCAATGACATAAATAGGTCCAAGTTACATGAAAGAGTCTGTTGCAAAATTCATTCAGTCTGCTAACCAAGAACCAACCAATGCTCTTGTGGTAGTCTGTCTAGAACTAAAAAAGTTGTGATGTCAGCACCAGACAGTATTTAAGTGATTGTGTCAGTGTAATTCATATTTTGGAAAATAAGAGCAACAAAGGAACTATTGTTTGAAACAAAAAAAATTATTTTGACACTGGTTGGTTTTATAGATGCTTCAGCAAAATGTTGATATTGAGAAATTTCAGCGAGCAAAAAGACATATCAATGAATGAATGTCAAATTCAGAAGTGATGATTGAACAATCAGTATAGAGGGAGATAGCTGTACCAGGAGGCAGTGTTAGAATCCTGTTAGTTGAGGGTTGTTCCATGCAACAACACAAAATTGCATAGATATATCTATGTGAGACAAGATGAGAACCTCAAAGCTAACACTGAGCATAACGTCTTGAGTATAAAGGGCAGCAGTATATCTGAAAGCCAGATACGAGGGGAGGTTGCATATCTAATCAGAAACATTCTCATTCCCTATTTCTTGTTGAAAGATCCTCATGTATGTTCCTGTATTTCATATTTAAAGTTTTTTTTCTGCATAAAATAGTAAGCAAAAAAATAACGAACTTAATTCTTTTTTAGTCTAGGAAGATTAATAGTTCCAGTTTACCAAATTATTTTTAGTGCACATACTGTGTTCAACATGCAGTTAAAATACCATATATTGTAACCTTTTTTGTTCACTTGTCAAAGGCCATTTGTCATGTTCTTGGTGTTGCTAAACTATCTCATAAAAGATATTATTGGAAAAATTGTTCAGTTTTACACTAATAAATTTTTAGTGATATAAATCACGTACAAGCTTAGAGAAATGCCTGAAGGTTGTATCTTTTCTCTGTTTTTTATTTTTAAGATAACTGATGAAGACAGCAAGTACACACTGAAGAACTTTTCTAAACTTGTATTATATATCTTTAATCATTTTTAAATTATATAATTTCTTAATCAACAGCTCATCATTATTTTCAACTTTCTTACATTGCTACTACCATATTGTTTATATCTCATTCTGTTCTTGTGTATTTTTAATCATGCAATGTTTCATTTGAAAACATCTTGTAGTAGTTTGTGAATAACCAAAAGGCTTGTTGCAGGCTTTTAATAGAACATTTTGTTGAAGTGAATTGCTAAGGAAAGGAAAATAAACCAAATATTTGTTAACATTAATACTACATTTATGTCATTTTCATTTTTGTCCCAAACTTTAGAACTTCCAGACTAATAAATGAAAAAAATATTCACAAGAGTCTCTGGATATAGTATAAAATTACGTATTTCACGGAAATTATTATTTTCAGTAAGGATTTACAAGAACCCCCATTTTCTGTATCATGATTACTACACTTTTAATTTAAACACATATATTAGTTTCTAAGATATTGGAAAATGAAGAGATATAAAATGCAGTTTATTTGAGCTACACCATTGTTAAGGCTGTAGATGTGCTGTATGACTTGCGTCATTAAGACTGTCTGAAGAAGTCTTTGAAATATCAAGTAAACCAAGTAACAACAATTAGCTACACGCCACGTCTATCAGAAAATTCATATCCACCGTTCTTGGCATACTTTAGGAAGACCTGGCACATGTAGGTGGCTAAGGCACTCATCTTGTAATGTGAGAGTTGTAGGTTGGTATCCTGTCACACCAAACATGCTTGCCCTTTCAGCTGAGGAGGCATTATAATGTGACAATTAATCCAACTATTAATTGGTAAAAGAGTAGCCCAAGAGTTGGCAGTTAGTGGTGATGACTAGCTGCCTTCCTTCTTGTCTTATAGTGCTAAATAGGGGACCCTTGTGTAGCTTTGCATAACATAAAAAACAAATTCTTTAGGAAATCATTTGTATGTTCTCAGGATAGACATGGTTTTTATGTCATATATACCTTTCTTATATAGAGAGATTCAGTCATCAGTTTTTATTCGAAAAAAGAAGACAGATTCAGTCATTAGTTTTATTCGAAGAAAAAGAGTGAGATTCAGACATCAGTTTTATTTCAAAAGAAGAGAGTTAGTTATTTGAGAAACATTAAGTGTTTGCTGTGAATATTCAACTTGGATTTGTGACTGAAGTTAGATCTACGGAAGCTGTGATTTTATTTCGTCAATCTCTACGATACATCTGAATTACTGCTTGTGCTGAGAGACGGCGAATTTATTGAACTGTGAACTGTTTCGGAATTTCTTCGTGGGACCAAATTCACACCTTAGACTGGAATTTGAGACTTTCATTTTAGATCATTACATTAGATACAGGCCAGTACCGTTTTGTATTGTGATTAATTTTGAAGTTTGAAACTAGTATTATTTTGTTTTGTAATTAATTTCGAATGTTGTAACTTAATATCTGTCATTGTTATCATATAATTTATGTTATATCTGTTATAATTGTTAATAGTTTAGCATAATAAATTATACAAGCTGTTATCTGTGTTTTTCTGTTGCGTTTAGTCTACAAAGAACATAAAACATCAAAAAATACGTAACAGTACTGATACAGGATAATTTGTTATTATGTTGTCAGGAATAGTTACAAACAAGAAAGACTGTGCAAGGTAAAAAATATGGATACAAATTCCATGGACCACTTTTAGCACATGTTTGAATGTTGTTTGCCAACATAACCAAGTGTAACTGACAATATATTATTAACAAAACCATACAAAACTGATTTCAAATCCTACAGACCACCTTCAGCTCATCCTTGAATGCTGTGTGTCAACATAACTAACTGTAACTTTCACTATTGTCGACATAACCATAAAAGAGTCTGGTTTCAAAACCTATCGACCACCTGCGGCTTGTCCTTGGATGCTACGAGTTAATATAACCAACTGTAACAATATATCGTCAGCATAACCACAAACAAGTCTGGTTACAAATCCCATAGATCACATTTAGCACATATTTGGATTCTCTTTGTCAACTTTAATGAAAAGTATGTTGTTAATGTGATTGTAAACAAGTTCCATGGACCAACATCGAAACATATCTGGCACTACGGGCTACAATGCTAACAACAGCTGTTATCAATGTGTTAACTACACTCAGTGAAGAAACTATACTTCTTGTTCCCATGTTAATTTGGTTAAAGAATAATAAAAATTCCTCTCTGGAATGATTAGTGAATACCCAGTGCATCATCTGTTTTTCTTAAGTTTTTAACATCAAGCTTTCATTTAGGATAAAGGTAGTTAAGTCTGACACAGTAAACCTTTTCTTAATACTTGTTGGTTTCTTTAATTTTCTCTTAGTCATCACTTAATGCTTTTCAACCAAAAATACAGAAAACACAGTATTATACTCTTTGAAGCTAAATATATACTTTCATTGCAAGATTACAGATAACACAGAAAACTGTTTGTTAGAATCATGTAAATGACATTTTTATTTACAAAATATTCTTATATAATAAATTGGCTATTTTAAAATTGATAAAAACACTAAATCCTTCAAACATTAATCAATCACTGTTCAATTTGTGCCTAAATCACCATTCTCTACGAAAAATTTTGAATAACAAGAATGTTTGAAAAACAATTTTAAACTCATATATAAACAGCATGATAATAATTCACAAAAATACATAAACTTTAATTTTGTAATGAATGATGAGTCTGTATCACGTGAAAATGACACACACACTACAGTGACCAGGGATTTGGATTCTTCAACTTATCTTCAGGTAAATCAAACCAAACTGTTATTGGAGTGTTCGTGAAGAACTAGTTAGTAGTTTGTACAACATACAAGTGGTTGGTTGGATCTTCAGGTTCAAAGGAAATACTAAAATGAGAACATATCAAAAAATAAGATTTTTATATGAATTATTTACATTTTCATATAATTTCAACCATTTGTTAACAGAAAACTTCAAATATCATACGCACTTGAATCAACATATCCCTTTGTTTCAAACTAACACATACATCTCACATACCATTTCCCTGCTAACAGATCCACATATTTTCAAATCTCTAACATACTTGGTCAATACAGCTATAACCCTCCTATCAACAAAAACAACTTATTTTATACGTTTTTATAAGACAATTTAGTACCATAATAAAATGTCTACAGTTAGTGTAGTAGTGAAAAATATTCATTGTTTTTATGTTTTTATATTAACAGTATTTACCATAATGAAGAATCACAGATCACTTACTTCCATGTAAGATAACAACCACATGTTCTAAAATTATACACGTTTTCTGAGAGCAAAGCCACATGGGGCTATCTGCTGAAAGTTATATATTCTTAAATACTATGCACTAAGAGAACAACCAAACCATGATGATGATGTATATACATATTTCCAAGTATTAGTTGCATTTAGAATTCTTCAGTTACAGCTGTTCAGCAGCTCTAAACACATACAAAATAAACATGAAGACACAGTAGTAGCATCAAGTTTACAAACACATAATATAAAGTTCATACTGAAATAAACCTCTACACTTGCTAAAGAGTTCTTTAAAAGATTTATTTAGTTATGCCAAATTCGATTTGTATTCATTATATGTGCATAAAAGTATACATATTTATGTACTTTAATATTAGGAAAGAAACAAATGGGTGTATGAATATCTACATAATTTACAACAGAAACATTAGATGAAAATTTTGTTTTAAGCTACATAACCTTTTACTTACCAGGATAAAAACTAACAATATTATTTTCTTTTCAGTCAAAAATCTTGAATTTTTTTTAAGAGGTGAAAGGAAAAAAATGGGATGACAGATTTTTCTACTACTCGATTTCAAATAAACTAGTCTGTGATAGTCTGTTGTTCTTATATTCTGATGACATGTGGGACCTGAAGAAATAAAAGTTCATCCAATCATGATTAAGTTTAGATTTTTTTACAAAAGATATAATTAACTCTATAATAAGTCTAAATAAATATCTATAAACAGAAACAAAGTAATGACGATTCAGTTTATTCAGATATGTTTTATAAACAAGACAAAGATTATAATTCCCTGATATTAATGTTGAACACCAATGGCATTTGGAAACCAAGTAATGACATTTCAGATGCTGTCATTTAGTAATGATTAGATTTGTTTCATGAAACAGGTAAATTGTATTTCATTGAAATTAATACTTGCTTTTAAATATAATCAGTCCACAATTGAAAACACTACAGGTATTTTTTAAACTGTTAATGAAATGAGTCTAAATCTAAAAATAATGTCCCAGACTTTTGCATGCGAAAGAAGCTTCACATTTCCTTTTAACATGTCTTATTTATTCATATTATTGCTTTCATAGTTTTCAGCATGAGCTAACACTTGCCTCTAACTAGGAACTACTGTCATTACAATTGATTTGTAACATGAAACATTAATATCCTACTGACCTTTAACCTGAAACTATGAATATCCTACAGATATTATGACTCATCTCTTTGATGAAATTACTGATATTCTATTCTCATTACAATTGACCTCTGACTTTAAACTATTGTTATCCTAATGACTTTACAATTGAATTAACCTCAAACAACTGATATTCTGGAGACTTTACAAATGAACAAACCTAAAACTAATGTTATTCTAATGTCATTACAATTAATATAATCAAAAACTTTTGATATTTTCCAATATTGTAACTAGCACCTAATCTGAAATTACTAATATGCTACTGACATTACAACTGATCTTTAGCCAGAAACAAATGATATCGTGACTGATCTTCTATAATCTGAAACTTAATATATTACCAACTTCATGATTAATCTTTAATTTGAAACTGGTGTTAATCTGCAATTATACACATTTTAACTGGCCTCTTTTCTGAAAATACTGATATTCTATGAACAGCAAGAATGACCTCTGACCAAGAAGTAATGTTTACATACTCACAGTGCATTTAGGTTAGGGAGTGAATAAAGTAAATTACAAGTTAATGAAAAATATATTTTTTTAAATTTATATGTATACACTGAAATCATTTAATAAAAAATACTGTTTGATACAGCACTTTGTAACATCAAACCTAAGTACCTTTATTGAAAGATTCACCCAATGAGGCAACATAGTCTATTCAGGTGGAAAAGTGATTGCTTGCTATCAAAAATACTTGCAGAAAAACAACAGAGAGAAGAAAAATTATCAAAATATTCTGGTCTTTCTGAAGGACATCCTGCTGCTGTCTGAGTAGAGAAATCTGAAATAATCACAA
Organism: Carcinoscorpius rotundicauda; assembly: GCA_011833715.1. Classification (NCBI taxonomy): domain Eukaryota; kingdom Metazoa; phylum Arthropoda; class Merostomata; order Xiphosura; family Limulidae; genus Carcinoscorpius; species Carcinoscorpius rotundicauda. Next base: position 80,632,497 of record CM022399.1, on the reverse strand, counting down.
AAACATAACCTTTTAAAATAAAACACAAAAGTATCTTCTGTGTTAACACAACATTTCATTCAGCTCTGCTAAAGGACAATAAGCCAATAATTTAAATGTAATTAACACAGAGTGTCACCACATACTATTCTACACCTTGACTGAAACAGTTATAAATGCTAGCATTTAATGAATGCAAAAGAAGTACCTAAGAGTATTTCTAACCAAGTCAGTTGGTGACCACTTGCTTTATTTATTTGTGAATTTTCAATAAAGCTAATCAAAGGCTACCTGTGCTAGGCATCTCTAATTTAGAGGTAGTAAATTAGAGAAATGGTAGCTTTGTTTTAAATTAAACACAAAGTAACACTTTGGGCTGTCTATGCTCTGCCATCCACAGGAATCAAAACTCAGATTCTAGCATTTTAAGTTCAAAGATATACTGCTGTGCCACTTGGAAGCAAGAAAGCAGATAGTCAATACAACCCACTGCCAACTCTTGAGCTACAAGCTACACTTTTATCAATAAATAACGAGATTGACCATCACTTATAATACCTCCATCATTGAAAGAATGAACATACCTGATGACAGAAATTTGAATCAGAAAAAGGCAAGTCAAGTGCTAAATATAGGTTTGTAATACCAACATTTTGGAGATTTTAAGAGAATATCCTCAATATTGTTTTGCATTGCCAACATATCTGGTATTCTAAGAGAATATCTTCAGTACTGTTTTGTGCTGTAAACATTTCCGAGGTTTTAAAGGACATCCTCAATGTTGTTTTATATTGCAAACATTTCTGAAATTTTAACAGGATATCTGGCATTGCTTTGCCTGCCACTTCAGTGGTTGTGAAATAAAGGAGAAGGCAAGAGGCATAAAATTCTAGAAGCGTTTGCAAACATCATTGCAAGGTGCAGCACCTGTCAATTACACATAAACTATTTTTAGGTTTTCTCTGATTAGATTGTACTTTTCCAGAATGAAGGAACCAATTACGCCAACTGCTTCAGTCAGGTGCCATTTCTGAAAAGAACACTATCAAACAAAGTCTGACAAAAAGATGTTTAATTATTTTTTACAGTAAGTCTCTGTAAAAAGCCTGTGAAGTTGTCCAGACTTTCCAAACAGTTATTATACAATAATGGTACAGAATAGTTCTTCAAAAATAAATGCATGTTTAAATGCACATTTTCAAAAATATTTCATGTTGGTATTTATGTAACAATTATAAGTTACAAGTTTATTAGTCAAGATGATTATAACTGTGATTAAAAAAAAATTTTCATGACTTCACACTTGACCAAAGTGATGCCAAAACAAAAAGGAAACTAAGTACAATGAAGAAAAATAAGTTCAACTGTAAGAGAGACAAAAATTGGACATAACTTGTATAAACCATATTGTTTTCTCCATTAATCAATAAAAACATTTTTATTGAAAATCGACAGGTAAAGATGAGAACTGCTGTTCAGTTTGATGCAGATAAAATCAGTTTCTTTTGAGATTTACTGACCAGCAAGTAAATGGAGGTAACTGGCTGTAGGATCTACCCATTTTACTTTCACAAATGCAAAACATGTCAAAACATAATATTTTGAATGGAGTGATACAAATGGTTTAGGATTAACTTTCTTGCAATGGGCTCAGTCACCCTGAAGAAGTCTGTGACTCCTAACTGATATTTTCTATCCATTCTATAATTTTTTTATGCCCCTTCACAAAAGATCATAAATTTTCAATAACCATCACAAGTCTTTGGTAGAGAAAATTTTTTGACATCAAAATAAAGTTTGAACTGAAAGCTAATGAGACAATTTTCTGAATGGAAAATAACACAATATTGCATTTTATTGGTAATAAATAACATAGTGTAAAATGCCATAAAGAACAACTAGCAATTTGTCAAAGAGATAATGTGGAAGGTAGGCATGGCAAGAAGATGCTGATTTTACAGTTTATAGCTCTGTAACCAAATAACAAAGAAGGCTATAAAAACTATGCTTTGCCTGACTAATAATAATATATCACGTAATTCATCTTAAATTCCTCTTCTCAAAAGAACTGCATACTTGCAAAGTACTATGAAATGCTTACACAACCAGCATGATTCCCCCATTCTGCAGTAACAAATGCAAAGCTACAATTTTCATGCAGATGGGTTATTGGTAAACATATGAAACACATTTTGGAGGAGAACTTACACAGACTAAATCATTCACACACCGCATTTATTAGACTTTATACGAGTTTCAGGAGTATCTTGAGTTGCTGGAAACTTGGCTTAGAAACGAGAGTACAAACAAATACAGGATAATAGCAGGCCTTGAAGTTTGATGTGACTTTTTTCCCATACTAATTAATAACCTATTCCTTCAAATTGAATTAATTATTGGCTTTAATTCTTGTATAAGTAAGGCTTCTTTAATTTTGAATTTGCTTACATGTAAACAGAGAACCTCTACTCCCTTTTAGTCCCTAAGAATTTCAAAGAGAATGCACCTGTCGTTGGAGAGAAAAAGATTTATAGTGATCAACTGTTTTTTTTTTTAATTAACACCATTCAACTGGAAAAGATAACAGCATTAAAATTTCAAGCATGAAAATAACCTGTAAATTTGCTGTACATTAATCAAAACTAAAGTCAGAAGCCAGTGTTAAAAAAGGTACTTACCTCTTCGTGTACCGCTTTCAACCTCCCTTCTATGAGCAAGTCTACTGTATCTCCCAACCTGCTTAGTGTGGTGGTACAATCGCTGGGAAAATCTTTCTCTGTGGACTTTATCAAAATTCAAAAACACAATTTTTTATTTTTTTTAGTTTTTTCTATAAGCTGTATTTATGAAGTTTAATATATTCAGTAAGAAACATTTTATACTAAATTATGTTCTAGTGCATATTGAATAATATGATGCCAACTACAGAAACTGTTTAATGAAAACCTTTTTGTTTTTAGTATCATTCAAAACTAAATCTCTTATTCGTGTACTGCCATTTTTGAAAACATAATAGATATTCTGTGGTGTCATACAAATCTTTCCAGGGTTTATCAGTTATTCTCCAACCCAGTAGTTTCATATATACATTTACAATAATTTTTCAAACAACTAATGGTTCTTCTATCAAAAATGAAATGTTAAAATAATCTTCCATATCTGCTTGCCATTTTATTTAAAACTTGTGTTTCTCGAAATTTTTAAAATTTACCTGCTCAAAGCTTGTGTTTTCTTCTGATTTGGAAATTTCAAGTTCCTCAGAGAAATTAAACTGAAATTCAAAACACATTAAACACCTTTATTGGAAAACAGTGCATTCAAGCTCACTTTTCAAGAAGTATAACAGGTTGTATAACTATCACAGTATTCCAATTTCTCTAACAGGTTAAGCTAATGTTTACGAATAGAATAGTTTGAGAAAAAAACAATCAAAATAAAATAAAGATCTAACACAATATTTCTACTTCAACAACATGTTCAGAGAAATATGTTACTCAAAATAATTTATTTTAAAGTTGATGTTAAAACATTTTTACACAAAAATACTTCTCATACAAAATAAACCAATAAAAAAACTTATATCTACCCATTCTCCCAACATTAATAGTTCCGCACGTGATCAGGAAATTTATCAATGTTTGTATATATTCTCAATCTTTAGTAAAATCGATAACATTTCTAATTCCTTCCTGGTGGCCCTCTGGTTATTGGTAAACACATGAAACACAGTTTGGAGGAGTACTTACACAGACTAAATCATTCACACACTACTTTCTATGTCAATGGCGACCTCATTTACCAAACCTAATATGAGTTTTGGGAGTATCTTGAAGCCAGAAGCTTCTCACAGTTAAATATATTGAAGATGCAATTGTTTGGGAAGTTGTCAGCATTCCAGATAAAATGTGCATTGTTGAAGAGAACCAATACACTCTGGATGCTAGAGGAGTTGCATGTTGAACAGTTACTGTGATTCATCATGCATCATGATATAGTGGAACCATGTAACAACTGCAGTATTTTGATCCCCACGATTCCCTTACCCTGTGCAATTTTACATTACTGTGCCATACCATCTCTGAGATACAATTTGCTGAAGTGCATCTAAAACACCTGGACTGGGTATTAACACGTTTATTGATCAGCAGAGAACGACGATTCAACCTGGTTAACAGAGAGAGTTTGCAACTGACTGTTGCTGGAAACTTGGCTTAGAAACGAGTGTATAAACAAATACTGGATTGTAGGGGGCCTTGTAGTTGGATGTTACTTTTTTCATATACTAATAAATAACCTATTCCTTTACATTGGTTTAATTACGGCTTTAGTTCTTGTATAAGTAAGGCTTCTTTAATTTTGCATTTGTTTACATGTGAATAAAGAACCTCCACTCCCTTCTAGTACCTTAGAATTTTAAGGAAAATCCACCTGTCCCTGGAGAGAAAAAGATTTATATTGATCAACTGTGTTTTTTATAATTAACACCACTGAAGTGGA
>CM022399.1:80595691-80627021 GCA_011833715.1 Carcinoscorpius rotundicauda | reverse complement strand
CAAAGGTCAAAAGGTGATATCACGAATGTAGGTTTGCAGGAACTGAAGGAAGCGTAAAAGAAACACTTTTCACTGCACAATCTTTTTGACAATATATGGGAAAATATCGAGCAGAAGACAAAGGGATAAAGCACTTATAGAGCAGAGTATTAAAAGGAATTGCTGTACCAAATCAAACAGAGAAATTATACTGGGGAAGTGTAGCAAATCATAACAACAGAATACTGGACTCAACTGATGAAACAAATTCACGAGTTGACTCTGCAAGGACACCTAAGAGCAAAGAAGATAGCAGATAGATCCACTAGTAATCTCCATTGGCTAGGAATGATTAAAGATGTGAGCACATTTTGCTGGCCATGTACTATCTGCCAAAGAACAATACCAGGAGGGAGGGTGTTTGAGGTGTTACTGGGGGAGGTTTATGAATTAAAGATTAATTAATAATTTGATTAATATATGAAGTGCAAATTCTTAATCAATATCCAAGTAATACCTTATTTAATTAAAAATTAATAAATTAATTAGGTGATGGACATATACGTGATATACAAAATTAAATTAATTAATATACAAGTTGGAGTAATAACCAAATTTAATATCAATTTTTTTGAAATACTTAATATGAAAACCCATGTTTTTCAAAAAACGAGGATGTTATCAGGCAGCATAATATGATCATGTCACTAATGTCAGAGGGCGTGCTGCTAGAAGTGATGTCATCACCACAAGACGAAGTGTCAACATTGATCTTTTCAAATAATAACATCAGATTTATAGTTTTTTTGCTTTTAGAGTCACTTTAAAAGTATCTTCTGATTGAAAACAACAATACACTATGATTTTAGTAAATGTAGTTTTACTCTATTGTAAAATAAGACTTCAGATATATGGCACATTTTACATTTTTAAACACGTTATTTTTTTTACTTATATAAAATTCCACTATGTTTTATGCAGGTGTATGTTAGTATGTGTGACTTAAACAATGACTCAATGGCATTCACCTCTATATATCTGTGTACTTATAATGCTAGAAAATAAGTTTAGGTAAGCGTGATGGACAGCCACAGATTGCCCATTGTGTATTTGTGTAGCTAAATTTAAACAAATATAAACAAACAGATCTACATTTAATTTGCATGGCATAGTTTTGCATTTATAACGTTTCATAGGTATAGCACTTATCGATAACAAATTAGTTGACATTTCTGTAATTAATATATTGTGTAACATATATTTGTAATAAACACAAAAATAAATACGAACAAAAATCAAAGATGCTGCACCGATTCCCAGGATACAGGCTATGATGTGATATATAAACTGTACTCTAGATTTTGAAGGTGACTGATGATGTAGAACTCACATTGTGGTTGGAAACACTGACTGTAAGTTTTAACCTCCACTCGCCAGTCTCACACGAAGAAATTCAAGAGCAATAAAATAATCAAAATCAATTGAAATTAGGAAAGCGAGATGTGGGTGTTTGAGCCCACAACGTGCGCTTCGTAATCTGAGGGTCGCGGGTTCGCGCCCGAGTGGCGCTAAAACATGCTCGCCCTTTTAGCCGTGGGGTCGTTATAATGTGACGGTCAATCCCACTATTTGTTGGTAAAAGAGTAGTCCAAGAGTTGGCGGTGGGTGGTGATGATTAACTGCCTTTTTTCTAATCTTACACTGCTAAATTAGGGACGGCTAGCGCAGATAGCGCTCAAGTAGCTTTTCGCGAAATTCAAAAACAAATCACCCCAAGCGGACCTCTGACCTTGTACCTGATTTCAAAATGAAAGGTCTTGGGTTCGAAACGTGCGTGTTCAGTTTTATAGTGTATTTATAGAAGTGAAATATTTAGAGAGAAGGATTAATGTCAAATTTTAATGTGATCATGATACTAATATCTGGATGTATTTTGTTACTCACAATCCCCAACTGTTACAGATTAGAAGTTTGGGAACAATGTATTTAAGACTATAGAGTGATATTCGACAACCTGTAACTATTTATTGTAAGAAAACGTAATTTGAGCATATTTTTAATCAGGCAAGTGCTAAGGATCGTAACACACAACAGTATCTATCCATCAAAATACTAGCGATCAGAACATAGATGATTGTTTATCTTAGCAAATACTAGAGATATGAACATTGGTTACTATTTATCCAGACGAGTACTGGAAATCAGTAAAACGTGCGTATGCCATGAATCACGGGTAGAATTATGCACTCTCTTGGCTAGAACACAGCATGACACATGAACTGTAAAAGCAAGAAATGAAAATACTTGTTTCTTTTAATTTCTGTTTGGAAGTACGTCGAGTTCATATGGTGTCATTCGTTACTAAGGTATAGTTAATTCTTTACCTGTTTTTTCTTTAATTTTTGGCTTACTGCGTTTCTCCAAAGAACATTACAAGATGTAGCTTTCAATAGGTCCCGGGAACTATGAGGAAGACAGCACTGATAAAGTTATTGAATGGTGAAGAAGGAAACATTTCCGTTTTTTTGTAGAAAGACCACAAGACAACCTTTAGAATCTTGACCGTACGAGTTTGTTTCTGTTGCTGTCATTAGTGGAAATGTACAGTCTCTTACCTTACTGGACCTGTTCATTTTCAGGTCACCACTTTAGTTTCATTGGTCAATGGATTTTCAGAATGACCAGTACGTTAAAATGATCATTTGGAGGAGATGAGAAGATTTGGCACCAAACTAATGACTAACACACTTCTGGTTTCGGTCCATGAAACAACAGTTTATCTGTTTACACGTTTTAAAAGCCAAACTAAAAGAAGAACTGTCTGAACTGGATAACTAGGTTACAAAGAGTTAGCCATTAACATTATGACGAGTTGTATGTTTGACTGTAATGCATCCAAGAGAAGAGAACCTAAAACTTTGCACACATAGTAAGGTGACAGTGTGGGTGTGTACTGAGGTACTATGTGTTAGATTTGACTAAAAAATGTTATTTGTCCTAATTATTCTGCTTTGTAAAGGTCTATAGAAAAGTATAATTTTTCTCTGTCTTACTCAGTGCACTATTTTGAACATAAACTTGGGAACTCTAAACATTATGAATTGTAAGACTCATTGAAGTCATACTGTAGATTTGCAACTATATATACTCCATGATAGTAAATGTTAGTTTGTTCTTTTAGGTTCTTAACCCTGCAGGAAAATTTCACCCTACATAAAACAGCTGCTTATATAGGTACGGTAATCTGAAATTACATAATTTCAATGGCATTTACTGTGTATGTATGCTAAGAACAATACATCTCTGTGATAACCTGTTACTGATATTACCAGCAAGTGGCAACAAGTTAATCCCAATCACATTATGTCAGGGCTTACAGAATGCCATCAAGACTGCATAGATTTCTTTGAAAATCTGACTGACAATTGCCATATATTATATCCAAGAAGCTGCTGTGATAGTGACATTTTTAAGCTACAAGGTAGGTATCTAGAGGTTTTAAGCAAAGCTGCTGATAAACCTGGGAATTTTTATTGGAATTCATAACCAAGTATTCTTTATAAACATAATAAAGGAGAATCAAAATTAATTTAATGCATCACTTCTCAGCTTGCAGCCTGAGCAGATATAATTATTGCCAAAAAACAACAAACTTATAAACCTCTTATTTTGAAACTCCTTTAAAGGTAATGAGCACATTGCTTTTTTGTAACTTATAAGAGGGTAAAAATTGTAGATAATGGAAAAGTAAGTAAAAGTTTTAATGACATCACAAAATTTAAAATATGAAGAAATGTTTATACTCTAATACTTTAGTTGTATGAAAAAGGGTAAACGTTCTTTCTTTTATGACCCTGAAGGTATGCACAAGAAACACTTTTACAGGGGCATAAAAACTGTTGATGCTGAGTTCCTTTAAATTTTTTCACGAGTAAAAATTGCTGAAGACAGTGATTGTATAGACTTATAAAAAGTTAACAAATGTTTGAAAATATCTAGATATTATTATTTTTTACTAGAATTTTTATGATAACAAAACACTGGATTTACATCTCAACAGGACAAAAATCAAATACTATGATTACAAAACACACTAAAATCATACCTCACTGAATAACAAAATATACAACATGATCACTTCTGTTATGTTTTACCAGATAAGGAAGATCATCAACACCAAAAGGCTATAATTACCTTTCTTCAGGAAATAAAATTCACAACAGAATCACTAAAGCAATGTAATTAAACCCCACTATTTAATAAAGCATGTATCACAACTGCTCAAAAAACATAGCTGATTATGACCAAAAAATAAAACAACATACCAGTACTATTTGTACACTAAGTCCTGTCTCGTAATACATTGCACTGTAGCCAGCTGTGTTTTAATGTACAGAAAACCCACACAATGACTCTCTATGGAGAGCATACGTCAGTTTCCACTTGATAAATCCACTACCACTGATACATGGCCCATGAACACATTAGTAAATTGTTTATATGTGACTCCTAAAAATAACCCTCAAAGATCATAATGAAAACATAAGGATATAAGCTGTCTTAGATATAATTGTTTTCAGCTTTAAGAGATTCTAGATTGACCAAATGTTATTAATTTACATGAGTAATAAATATAAAAAGGTTCAACTATAAAGGTGAGATATTCTGATAAAATATGAAAATTTTTAAATAGTTGTGTGAAACAAATAGAGAAAAATTGCAAATAAACTTTAAGAATGTAATGTAACAAGTGAGAAACTTAAAATCTCCCTCTGAATGCATTAATTAATATAAAATCTACATGTACTTTGGACTTAAAAGGTTTATTACATGCATTAGTTATCTAATGATTTCATTCATGTATAATTTCAGTCAGACAATATGGTGAGTGGATGGTGGATAATATTCTAGATATATTAGACAGAATGTGTTTGTTTTGTTATAGCAAAGCAACATCGCGATGTCTGCTGTGTCCACCAAGGGAAATCAAAACCCTGATTTTAGCATTCTAAATTCAAACATTTACCTCTGTTCTACTAGGGAACACACAATGAACATTTGTATAACAGCTGTTATGGAGTGAATGCCTTTTCTAAGTCAGCATTCACCAATTTCATATTATAAAAACTGTTGTTATAACAAACTACTTACATCAATAGTATTCCAACCACTAATGCAGTTGTTGTATGCCGGTGAGCCTTAAAAGCTGTTAAATGCAATGGTAGCCCACATCAAAATCCTTTATCAAGGTGATAAATTTTTCTAAAAAAAATTCCTACTTCTTTTAGCTTTTTTCACCTCAGTCAAATACATTAGACTACTGAAGGTTTTTCAATGTGTGTAAATAATCAAACTTTAATAATTTTAAACCTTTACACCACCATTATTTCTAATGGGATTCCAAACATATTGATATATGATGCCTTTGTTGTTAATATTTGCAATAATTTTATCAAGATACAAATAATAGTTGAGAATTTTATATGCAAAAACGGCTCGTTTTGGGTTCAGAAAATATTTTAAATAGAAGAGCGAACAACGTTTCGACCTTCTTCGGTCATCTTCAGGTTCACAAAGAAAGAGGTAACTGACCGGAAGCTGACCACATGTTTGGAAGGGGTTGTATAACTGAGTGTCGCAATGTAGAGGGCGCGGTTAGATGTTTGAATATATAATAATCTATAATATTAATATAGGTATAATGGCGTTCCTTTATATTGGTTTATTTTGGGTTTAAGTTGTTGATAAGTAAGGCTTCTTTAATTTTTCGTTTGTTTATGTTTGTTTCTTTATTTAGTATTTTAGTGTTTTCTATGGTTATGCTGTGTCCATTTGACTTGCAGTGTTCGAAAACGTGTAAAGGTGACTTTTTATGTTCTTTGAAGAACCGACACACAATTCAAAACAGAAATCCACCGAAAAATCACCCATACTGGACTATACATTCCTTGGGACTCACCACATGAAACAAAACAAAAACTCAACATACTAAGAAACCAGATAAACACAACCATAAAACTGTGCTCACCAGATAAAATTAACGATGAATTAGACAAAATAAAACAATACTTCATCAACATCAATAAGTTTCCTCCACAAACCGTAGAAAACATTATACGCACACACCTAGACAGAAAGCAAAATCAACCAACAAAAGTGAACATATCTCACGAATCAAAAAATCACGAAACCATATACTGCTGTATACCATATATTCCTGACATCAGCAAACAAATAACCAACATTTGGCAAAAACTAGTAACAAAATATAACATTCCAGTTAACACTAAATTTATTCAAAAACCAGGCACAAAACTAAGGTCTATACTATGTAAGAACTACACTGACAAACACCACACCAACATTATTTATAAAATACAATGTGATAACTGCCACGACTTCTATATAGGAGAAACAAGTAGAAAAATGGAAACCAGATTCAAAGAACATAAAAAGTCACCTTCACACGTTTTCGAACACTGCAAGTCAAATGGACACAACATAACCATAGAAAACACTAAAATACTAAATAAAGAAACAAACATAAACAAACGCAAAATTAAAGAAGCCTTACTTATACAACAACTTAAACCCAAAATAAACCAATATAAAGGAACGCCATTATACCTATATTAATATTATAGATTATTATATATTCAAACATCTAACCGCGCCCTCTACATTGCGACACTCAGTTATACAACCCCTTCCAAACATGTGGTCAGCTTCCGGTCAGTTACCTCTTTCTTTGTGAACCTGACGATGACCGAAGAAGGTCGAAACGTTGTTCGCTCTTCTATTTAAAATATTTTCTGAACCCAAAACGAGCCGTTTTTGCATATAAAATTAATAGTTGATACTATGGAATAAGAACCAGAATCTCATTTGATTAAGTAAGTGGTTCAAAAGTTGGATGAAGTTTAAAGTCAGGCAATTGAAAGCAGATGTTTCATTTCAAAGAGAATAACTGACATTTTCCTGTAAGACAGGAGTATTATGCAGTGAAAACAATATTTTATTGTTAAAAAGACTCCAATGCATACAAAGATTCATTAAAAGTCCATCATCATATCATATTGTTTCCAATAGGAAAATAATTAAACGTTTAAAAAAAATTACCTTTCAAAATTATGTGAGAGTGTACATATTATCTTGTATAATCATAGATAACTCAAATGATAAAAATATTACACTTAAAATATTTTAAAAAATTATTTTATAAACTGCTGTAGTTTATGACTGTATATGTACAAATATAAAGTATATTCAGTATATACGTATTTTTTATCAAATTAACACTGAAATGGTGAAAATGTTTTTATATTACATTTCTATAAAATGTGCAAATATTTGAAATTTATGTAATAACATTTTATTGTGAAAATTATTTGTATTTTTTCCAAAAAAATCACAAGCATAAGCAAAATAAGTAACTGAACAATTTAAAAAATGTTTTCATCTTCAGTAATATTAGACCCTTTGGCTTCCTATTAACAGCCAGTGATCCCACAAGAATATAAATGTGTGTGTATGAAATTTCCAAGAATGCTTCAAATGAATATCCTTTATGAGTTGTGTTATATGCCACAACAGCAGTTTCTTTGGTACTGCATTATCAATCAAAGACAAAAGCTTTAAGAATTAATATATTTTACTTTATCTGCTAAATGTATTATATCTATTATTAATACTCTTAAGGTAACATTTGAGGACTTAACTGACACCTAATAAAATACAATTTAGATGTTAGAAAAGTGCTCATACTGATGTCCAAGCCCCTAATGGCACATCGGTATGTCTGCAGACTCACACCAATCTGGGTTTTGATGCCCATGGTGGACAGAGCAAAGACAGCCCATTGTGCAGCTTTGTGCTTAATTCTAAACAAACAAACTGATGTCCAACAAATATTTAAAAAGTTTGTTGCTAAACTATGTTATAATCTAAAATTAAAATATACTGCTTTGAAAATGCAAGTCTTTCTATTCGAAATTTTAAGTAACTTACAAGTTATTGTGTCACAAAATATTGTGAACTCGGATTATAAATGAGCCATTTATCCCAATCTCATACATACTTTGAAAAACTTTAATTTATAATTTGTATTTGCTATAATTAACTTACAACTACCTCTGCTACCAGCTTTGAGTTTGATTAGCATCCGACATAAAATTTTAGCTTTACACATTTCGTGGGTATGAGCGCTAGTTCCAGAACTAATGCAATATATCAAAAATTACAGATTAAAATCATATTAATTACTTATCTTAGGATCTGGAGACAACTATTATGATATCAGTCATGTCCTATTTCTCACCTATTAACCTAATAATACGACTAATGTTGCAAAATATTCTGTTACACTAACAATGATAAGAATATAAACATACGTATACTTTTTTATTTTCTTAATACAACGAGAACTTTCTTGCAGTTTCCGTTGTACTCTTTGTTCGAACCATTTAGAGGTCGCTTGATAACACATATAGATAACGAACAACGCAGGAAACTGACAATTGGATTATCCCAGCTTGGACTCCTTGCTAGTTAAACGTGTTTCTACTGGTATACCATAACGACGCTGTCATTTCCAGGTCCTGCTGTGCCGATCCCATCACCTGTCCCGCCAGTAATCGTCGACGGCTTATCGCCTCGCCTCTCGCCACTTCAAGTTTTCACGTTTATAGCGCATGTTAAGCCCGGCGCTTCCATTGACCCGTCAAGGACTCGAATTTTACGCCGTAGAGGAGTCCTTCTCCAACCGTCAACGCCTCAAGATTTGTCCTACCTCTGCCAGCCTTGGAACACCCCGATGAAGGTTAGTTGTGCTCCCGCGAAAAGCCCTACCAGCCTCTTCTCAGTTTTCCTAAAAGGAGTTCACCTATCCATTCACCCAAATGAAATTAAGGTCGCCGTAGAGAATCAGACCCAATCAGTGGTTTACGCCGTTCACCGGATTTATTCTAAATCCTCCCGTCAAGCCACCAACTTCATGAAGATAGTTACAACTAGAAATCCATCGCCGATACCATCCTTCGTAATGGCTGTTACTGTCATATTTTCCATTACAGTGCTGAACGCCCCCGACGCCGTTCTACACAACCCCAAACCCCTAATCAACCCACTCAGATACCACTGCCTAGCGAGACATCCACCATGCCCTCAGCCGCCCCGCCGGCCGAAAACCAATCATCAGAGAAATATACCCAAACAGATTTCGCCACTAAAGTATCCCAGAGCACACAAACTATCAACGACGAACAAGAAACCTGCGAATCATCTGTCTCGACGGACAATATCCAAACTGATGACGCGGTTTCTCAAACCGAAATTCACGTGACTAACCAAACGACCCAATATCCTGAAGAGAAGCGCACCTCAAGAGCATCCTGCAAGCCCCTTCCGAACAGCCTCAGTTTGAGAGATCAGTTTCTAATGTCGCCTCTTCGAGGACCTAACGTAGACGAAGCCTTCAAATGGAGGTCTGGTCCCTATGAACCGTCGCCAATTTAGCCCAAAACTGCATCCAAGTTGCTACCTTTCTGCTTATTTCCTGTTGTTTTTAATCCATTTGCAATTTTAACTGTTACTGTTTGTTACATGCTACTAATCTGTGTATTTTCTCTCCTTACAGCTCTTCTTCCGGGCACCTCCAGGGCCTATTACTCGGCGCCCTGTTCGTGAAAGTGGGTTTTCTCGGGGTACTCCCGTTTCCCCCCACAGCAAAAGTTCCGTTTGATAGGATCTATAGATCCCAGCCCTGAGAAGAGGCTCGTCATTTGGCTTATAATATTTAAACGTAAGTTCTGTTACCAACATTTAGTCTTCAAAATTTTAAATAACCATAACGCCTTGCGGTCACAAGTCCTGTTCATGTCGACGCACTGTGTTTGCATCTCCCTGCTCTCTCCATGTCAATCAGAACACACATCATCGTGAACCTGTGGATGTGTTGCTGGATCTTCCTTCGTCCATTCTTCCTCTCCTCTCTTCGGCGGGCCATGCCGTACTGACTCTCAGCTTTTCATGACGCTCCTCCCGTTGAAACTTAATACTATATTAGCCTCGTGGTCATCCATGACCATCACATTTAGATAATGAAGCAATTCACAAGCCACTGGAATTTTACTTCATCATTTCCATTCTCACTTGTATTATTTATTCTTGCCATGTGTGGGGTGAAGAGAAACAACAGTTTCTGACCGCCCCTGGTTATTTTTCGTTCGTGATGAACGAAATGATAATTTAACCAAAATTCCTACCCTGATCTGGGGTCAAAACTGACAATTTTTATAGTTTTATTTTAGTGAAGTGATGTCTCTAACGAAAAAAACCAAACGAACCTTTGTTTGTTTGTTTGTTTTGGAATTTCGCACAAAGCTACTCGAGGGCTATCTGTGCTAGCCGTCCCTAATTTAGCAGTGTAAGACTAGAGGGAAGGCAGCTAGTCATCACCACCCACCGCCAACTCTTGGGCTACTCTTTTACCAACGAATAGTGGGATTGACCGTCACATTATACACCCCTACGGCTGGGAGGGCGAGCATGTTTAGCGCGACGTGGGCGCGAACCCGCGACCCTCGGATTACGAGTCGCACGCTTTACGCGCTTGGCCATGCCAGGCCCCAAACGAACCAGGAAAGAAAGTTAGTTGGTCAGAAGAATGAAATATATCAAAGTAAAACAATTTTAAATTTTATTGTTGTATACATAGGCATTGAAATTCTGAATTATGTAAATTGTAACCAGTGCAATATTTGTACTTTGAAGTAATATACTGTAACTTGAATTTACCGTAGCGGCTGAGCCTAATTCCAGTCTGTTAATACAAAAATACACAGTGTTAATACAAAAATGAGTTAGTTAGCCACATAATAATTGTTCATGCAAATTCTAAGTAGTATCTGCAATATTATTACAAATGTTCAATGTAAGTAGATTTTAAAATGGAATTATTAGTATATAACTCATAAGTAGAGACAACATAAACTGTAAATTTACGATTTTTAAACTTTAAAGGCAGTGATGAAATAAGTGCATGTCCTATTACTTTGAATTGCGGCTCTATCGTAATCAGGAAAAAGGCTTTTCCAGTTGTTGAGCGAGTCTTACAAATTATTATGGTTTTATTCTTACTGTCACTTGTCCATGTGAAGCAGCTAGTAAATCATCAAGAGTACTTTATAGGAAGTGCTCTGCCCACCACGGGTATTGAAACCCGGATTTTAGCGTGCAAGTCCGCAGACATACCGCTGAGCCACTGGGGGGCTAAATAGCTAAAACAAATTCAGATACAAGACTAGAAACAACATGGGTAGATAATTGTACTTTGCTGTCAATCTGGATATTTGTGTTTATTATGAAAGTAAATAACTTGTGTGTCCATTTATTACTATCTTCAATATTCAGTAATCAAAAATTAATCTTTTTAGAGGCAATTTACATTTTGCACAGAAAGCTGTTTTCTTTATGTCTGTCTCCCAGTGGCTCAGCGGTATGTCTGCGAACTTACACGCTAAAATCCGGGTTTCGATACCCGTGGTGGGCAGAGCACAGATAGCCCATTGAGTAGCTTTGTGCTTAATTCAAAACAACATCTTTATGTCTGCCTTAGAAATTTCCATGCTACTCGTGAAGTTCTGCTGATTGTTTGAGTGACTAATTTCCTCACATAGGTTGTGCAGTAATGATGGATTATTGTCATGTTGACTAATTGTTTTTTTCAATTATATTGTGATACTTCTTGTTTGGTGATATTGTTTTGTCTGGTGCACATGAGATGGTGTGTAAGGCAAAGGTGAGACTGTTTCTTGTTTCTGTTTTTTATAGTATTTTTTGGCTAGTGTATCAAATCTGTTTTTGAAATAACCAAATACTTTGTTGAGGTCAGAAAATGACTGATTTGGGGGTATATTCAGTGGTGATGCACACCAACACACACACATCCTGAATAGATCAGATGTTATTTATCTTATTTTACTGCTTTAATGTCATGCTGAAAAGGTGTGGTCAGTTCTTATAAACTTCATGAGAAGACAGTGCATTATCATTCAAAATATTACAGCCCAACAAGGTATCCAAGGCTACCTTAACTTTTACCAGTGTTTGAAACTGCAAAATTTTCTGATGACCTTTTAACATGTCTTTAACACTTTGTAATTTTACAATTATCATCAACATTGTCTGCAGGAAAGTAGAAAGAAAAACAGTATGAAAGGCTTTGTAAAATCACACTTCCGTGTAGTAATCTTATAAGTACCACATTAAAGTCGGATTCATAAAGTGTAGTTTACATCTTAACAGCTGTCACATTTTCTTTATTTTTAATGAACATGTATGAGATAATATGTTTTGAATATTTTAAAACTCTATCTTTGTATTGGATAATTTGTTTACTTAATCAATGAAATAGTATGCCATGTTTATTAAAGTTATTGATACAAAGGTTCAAACAAATTGTTGGTTGTAGAAGAGTAATCACACTCTACTCACATTACCTTAGGTAGATCAACAAGTAGGAAGAAAAAGAAGGAAACTGAGGACCTGAACTTGATATTCAAATCTGTAACAACACAGAAAGATGAGAAAGGTAAAATACTACTGTTCATATTATGAAATAGTTTTTTCTGTCACCTTTCCTTGCTTGTGGAGAATGAAGTTAATGTTAGATAACACTGCACAACAAAGTTTTTGCTTCTTGAACACTGTTGGTGTTCCTTATAGATTTTTGGTTGCTGATCACGAAAATCACATCCACATTTGCCCATTACGTACAGTTACAATGAAATCTTCAGTTTTGCTACAATGGGAAAACAATATCAGGACAACTGTAATCCGTCAATGCTTGCTGACTGCTGTTGGACACTGCAACATGATGCACCGGACATTGAACACAAACTAAAATCAGGAGCAAAACACTTTTAATTATGTTGAACTTAATAGCATATTACAAACATAAACACAATTAAATAAGTTATTGCCAGTAAACAATTAACTGTCTATTTCTCAAAGTTTTTACATAATGAAGCAAAACCAAAACTATATTTGTGCATACCCACCACATATCTGCCACAATCAGCAAAAAATTTCAAAAACATTGTTGTGCAGTGTAATTTGTGAATGGAGTATAAAGGTTTAATATTTTATTTTTACCTGATACAAATACTAGATTAGACTAGCTTTACCATAAGTTATTTCTATGTAATTCAGTAGAAAGTGTGAGCAAGAAATTCTGAAATTTGTATATTCCCATTGTTGTGTGACTTTCCAGTAACATAACAAGTACGTGATATGTATCTCAGGACAACTGGTTATACCTAAATAAAACTGAGAACAATGTTTTGACCTTCTTAGGTCATCTTCAGATTAACAAAGGAGTTTGCAGCAGTTGTCCTGAAATACATTTTTACTTCAAGTTGGTTTCTCGTCATCACGAAATACGTGATATATTGTTAATCACTTAAACTTCCCCCACATGTTGATATGGCATGTTTTCGTAAACATATAAACACAAAAATTTAGATTTTTTTTCCTTTTTTCCCATTATTACTTTTGCTTGTTTTGAAGTGGTGTAATGTGAGCACGAGAATATGTCAATGTGAGGTTTCATAGTACTGAAAAACATAGGATTTTTTAGTTAACTGAAGACTTTTAAGAATTACTACATAAGTGTTATTAATACAGATTATCTTTGGATATGCCAATGATCTGGCTGTCTAAGGAGGTCACAAAGGTTTTTAAGATTTTATTTCTTAGAAATAGCAAATAACATAAGTTGAATCTTTCAAACCGAGTTATTTAAGAAAAAGTTAAAATACTTTCCAGAATTATTATGGTTTTATACCTTATGTATCATATAGAAACTGAAATACATCATAATGTATTCTACCATATTAATATTGCTCTTGGTATGTCGTCTTTAATGTGTTTAAAGATGGAACCTCTTTGCTTTCTACTTTCAGAGATACATTTTACTGACATTGAAATCCTGACATAAGTAAGGAATTTTTTAGCATCAGTCATATATAAAATAATTTCTAAAGTATGGAACATCAGGTTTACAATTTCACCCATTTAAGGTTCTGAATATTTTTTTCAGCTTTTTTTTAAGGTCTGGCACTAAAATTGTACCAATGTATAACTTGTAATTATAAATATTTATTCTTTATCAGTGAGAGTTAAATATTTCCTTTAGGAGTAGTTGGAAAGAAATAGTTTTATTACATATGAGATCTGCAGTTATAACACTTAGCAGAGACATAAATCAGGTAGATAATTGTGACTAACCAACAATAATTGGGTTTATAAGAACAATGAAATTATTTACATAGCTAAAACTCATTCAAAACAAAAAGCATAAGCATAAGAAAATGAGGTTCATGTGTTACATTCCAAACTCTCACCGATGTTTCCAATGTCAGGGGTTTGGCCACTCGAAGACATCATGTTGTGGTTCCCTGACATGTGCTCATTGTGGTGGCAAGGACCACGAAGCCTGTGAATGTGACATGGACCCAAATTGCGTCAACTGGAATGGTTCTCACTTTTCCGACTGTCATTCTTGTCCAAAATGGCTGGAGGAAAAAGAGATGCAGCATTTGAGAACAACTCATAACATTAGTTATCCTGAGGCTCGGAAATTGCTGTTTACCACTCCATCTCGGACATATGCTGCTGCACTTCATTCTGCAACTGCAGTGGGAGTGCAGACAAATCTCTCTGTACCTCCAAGAGAATTGTTTTCAAAAAAAAAGGAAAAGCCTTTTGACCTCCATGGTTAAAAAGGTTGATGAATCGACTTCCACATCCATCTCTGTTCCTCCCATACATTCCAACAAACCTCAAGAACCACTTCTTTCAGTTTCAAATACAGGCATTTCTTCTGATACATTTTTTTCTCCCACCCCAAGAGGCAAAACAATCATTTGTTTGCATCCTCAGTCACTGGAATCCCCTTCCAATAACAAAGACCTGCCCAATTGCCCCAGAGCAGGATCCATGGAGGTTGATAAACCTCCCTCAGCTCAGGACAGTAAGGAAAAAAGACGTGGTTGTACACAGAAGGATTCTCCAGCTACTTCGCTTGCCCATCATTAAAAATGGCCACCTTGATACAATGGAACTGTCAAGGTTTACGTTTTTAATCTGGATGATATCAAAACACTGATTGGGAAGTCTTGAGTAATATATTGCTATAAGATACCATGTTTTTACCCTATGGACAGGAATACCCTGCCTGCTTCATTTATGACTGGGTGCAGTTTGGATTTGACCTTGTTTAGGAAATTGAACACTGCAAAGATATCTTAAACAATGTGGAACAATCCTAGGCTGGGATGACCTTACAATTTAAAGGTTTTAGTTAAATATACCCTGGCTGGAAACTCCACTGAACAACAAAAACTGAAAAGTAGCCATGAGAGCTGTCTGGTAGTAAACAATAGCTGAGAAAGAAAAACCCTTGTAAAAAATCCATGTGAAAAATGTAGATGTGGAGCAGAAGGATTGATTTGAAGAACAGATCATTGGCAGTAAGTGCAGAAATTCAGCTGATAAACTTCTAAGGAGAGTGATCAAACATTATGAAAGAGTAAGAATGCTAAACATGAAGAGTCTTGTCTGTACTGCAAAGTACAAGGAATATTCCATGTGTAAGTTAGAGAGATGACATGACTATATGGAAGGGATAATTACAGTGATAAAGAAGGGAATAGTTGACTGGAAGAGAAAGAGAAATAGGTGAAGTCAGAGAATTTAACAAAGCAAAATCATGATTAATTTTACCAATATGGCACCACCAGAAGAACCTGACATGAAGTGTTCTGAATGAGGAAGAGAACACAAGGGAGGATACAAATAGAGAGTAAGCAAAAGAATGAACCAGTTCTAACTGAGCACATGCATTACTAATACTAACAAGTGCAGAACAGACCTAAATACGGTAGCTTGGAATTATTATAAGTGGCAAAATCATCAGTGTGAGAAGTACACATACAAGAACAAAGCCATAGAAAAACACAAGATTTGAGGAACTACTCTGGGAGAAAGGATCCCAAGAGAAGTTCCATTGATTATGTAGAGTTCACTATAAAAGATGCATGTTAGCACAACTTAGAAACTTCAGTTCACTCCCACAGAAATAAATACCTTTTGTGCAGGGATAGAAGGAGAGGATAGAACATTGAAAACTGAACACTCCATGGCCCACAAATGCAGTGTAGAAGGCCATGCCCTGCCGAGGTATAAAGAACACACTAGAATGAATTAGATACTGTATCAATAGAAAAAAAAAGTATGTGTAATCCTCAAGGAGATTAGTGAATTGTCACCAAAAGGACATGAATGAAAGATTGATAATGTAAGATAGTTGTAAAGGTAAGAAAAAGACAAGAAAACTGAACTTGAAAACGAAAAATGAGGGACAATGGATTGGATCAGTACCTCAAGCTTCAAGAAGAGACTCCTGAGTTTGGGAGTTCAAGAAGAGAGCTTCAGTTTTATTGTAAGCTAAAGCATATGGTCAACCAGTTGAGGAGGACAAGACATATAAGCATCAGAATGTGAAATAACAATAATAAAATTAGAATGGATGTGGATAATGAGGAGAAAGAAATGATGTGAAATTGGCAAAAATGGTTTAGTTTGTTTGAAACTGCCTGCAAAGCTGCATGAGAACTATCTGCACTGGTCCTCTTTAGCTTAGCAATGGAAAACTAGGGGTAAGGCAACCAGGTCATCACCATCATATTGTAAAGCCCCTAAGGTTGAAAGGGCAAGCATGCTTGATGGAATGGAGATTTGGAATAATGACCCTCAGAGTGTAAATCAAGCACCCTAACCACCTGACCATGCTGGACTTTGGCAAATCAAAAAACAAAACATGTGAAACGAAAGTAAAGAAAGGTTTTAAAATATTGATCATGGAAGAATTGTTTACTAAAACCCATCTTCTCGGGGACAAGAACCATAGGAGAAATGTTCATGTCAATGACATAAATAGGTCCAAGTTACATGAAAGAGTCTGTTGCAAAATTCATTCAGTCTGCTAACCAAGAACCAACCAATGCTCTTGTGGTAGTCTGTCTAGAACTAAAAAAGTTGTGATGTCAGCACCAGACAGTATTTAAGTGATTGTGTCAGTGTAATTCATATTTTGGAAAATAAGAGCAACAAAGGAACTATTGTTTGAAACAAAAAAAATTATTTTGACACTGGTTGGTTTTATAGATGCTTCAGCAAAATGTTGATATTGAGAAATTACAGCGAGCAAAAAGACATATCAATGAATGAATGTCAAATTCAGAAGTGATGATTGAACAATCAGTATAGAGGGAGCTAGCTGTACCAGGAGGCAGTGTTAGAATCCTGTTAGTTGAGGGTTGTTCCATGCAACAACACAATATTGCATAGATATATCTATGTGAGACAAGATGAGAACCTCAAAGCTAACACTGAGCATAACGTCTTGAGTATAAAGGGCAGCAGTATATCTGAAAGCCAGATACGAGGGGAGGTTGCATATCTAATCAGAAACATTCTCATTCCCTATTTCTTGTTGAAAGATCCTCATGTATGTTCCTGTATTTCATATTTAAAGTTTTTTTTCTGCATAAAATAGTAAGCAAAAAAATAACGAACTTAATTCCTTTTTAGTCTAGGAAGGTTAATAGTTCCAGTTTACCAAATTATTTTTAGTGCACATACTGTGTTCAACATGCAGTTAAAATACCATATATTGTAACCTTTTTTGTTCACTTGTCAAAGGCCATTTGTCATGTTCTTGGTGTTGCTAAACTATCTCATAAAAGATATTATTGGAAAAATTGTTCAGTTTTACACTAATAAATTTTTAGTGATATAAATCACGTACAAGCTCAGAGAAATGCCTGAAGGTTGTATCTTTTCTCTGTTTTTTATTTTTAAGATAACTGATGAAGACAGCAAGTACACACTGAAGAACTTTTCTAAACTTGTATTATATATCTTTAATCATTTTTAAATTATATAATTTCTTAATCAACAGCTCATCATTATTTTCAACTTTCTTACATTGCTACTACCATATTGTTTATATCTCATTCTGTTCTTGTGTATTTTTAATCATGCAATGTTTCATTTGAAAACATCTTGTAGTAGTTTGTGAATAACCAAAAGGCTTGTTGCAGGCTTTTAATAGAACATTTTGTTGAAGTGAATTGCTAAGGAAAGGAAAATAAACCAAATATTTGTTAACATTAATACTACATTTATGTCATTTTCATTTTTGTCCCAAACTTTAGAACTTCCAGACTAATAAATGAAAAAAATATTCACAAGAGTCTCTGGATATAGTATAAAATTACGTATTTCACGGAAATTATTATTTTCAGTAAGGATTTACAAGAACCCCCATTTTCTGTATCATGATTACTACACTTTTAATTTAAACACATATATTAGTTTTTAAGATATTGGAAAATGAAGAGATATAAAATGCAGTTTATTTGAGCTACACCATTGTTAAGGCTGTAGATGTGCTGTATGACTTGCGTCATTAAGACTGTCTGAAGAAGTCTTTGAAATATCAAGTAAACCAAGTAACAACAATTAGCTACACGCCACGTCTATCAGAAAATTCAGATCCACTGTTCTTGGCCTACTTTAGGAAGACCTGGCACAGGTAGGTGGCTAAGGCACTCATCTTGTAATGTGAGAGTTGTAGGTTGGTACCCTGTCACACCAAACATGCTTGCCCTTTCAGCTGTGGAGGCATTATAATGTGACAATTAATCCAACTATTAATTGGTAAAAGAGTAGCCCAAGAGTTGGCAGTTAGTGGTGATGACTAGCTGCCTTCCTTCTCGTCTTATAGTGCTAAATAGGGGACCCTTGTGTAGCTTTGCATAACATAAAAAACAAATTCTTTAGGAAATCATTTGTAATGTTCTCAGGATAGACATGGTTTTTATGTCATATATACCTTTCTTATTTTCCAGTTAGCTATGCATTATGTCCATTAGGAAATTTAGCTTCGCTATTCAGTTATGGAATGAGAAGATACAGCACAAATAGAAGTGGAAATGTTACTGTGATTTAGTTCAAGGAATTTGTAATATGAAGCTGTATTAATGTGACACTAGATTCACTCATGTAAAATATTATTCACACAACTGGATCACACTTTGTACTGTTATGTAAATATTTTGTAAATGACAACATGTCGTGTTGTGTTTGAATTTTCATTTGTATTATTCATTTTTCCATATTTATATTATTGTTTCGAAGTTTAAACTAAAATATGTTGTTATTTATTTAGGGTAACATTTAGAACTTTCTTGAATTAAGTAGACCAATCATATGTTTGTAAATGAGTGCTGGTGACTTCGTGTCTAGACGTGTAGTCTCGTGCAAGAACGGACACGCGCGGATTGCTCTAGAGTTGTATGGAAATTGCAAGATTGTTCGAAAAGTAGGCCTACCGGTATAAAAGACGGTGACGCGAGAGAGATTCAGTCATCAGTTTTTATTCGAAAAAAGAAGACAGATTCAGTCATTAGTTTTATTCGAAGAAAAAGAGTGAGATTCAGACATCAGTTTTATTTCAAAAGAAGAGAGTTAGTTATTTGAGAAAGATTAAGTGTTTGCTGTGAATATTCAACTTGGATTTGTGACTGAAGTTAGATCTACGGAAGCTGTGATTTTATTTCGTCAATCTCTACGATACATCTGAATTACTGCTTGTGCTGAGAGACGGCGAATTTATTGAACTGTGAACTGTTTCGGAATTTCTTCGTGGGACCAAATTCACACCCTAGACTGGAATTTGAGACTTTCATTTTAGATCATTACATTAGATACAGGCCAGTACCGTTTTGTATTGTGATTAATTTTGAAGTTTGAAACTAGTATTATTTTGTTTTGTAATTAATTTCGAATGTTGTAACTTAATATCTGTCATTGTTATCATATAATTTATGTTATATCTGTTATAATTGTTAATAGTTTAGCATAATAAATTATACAAGCTGTTATCTGTGTTTTTCTGTTGCGTTTAGTCTACAAAGAACATAAAACATCAAAAAATACGTAACAGTACTGATACAGGATAATTTGTTATTATGTTGTCAGGAATAGTTACAAACAAGAAAGACTGTGCAAGGTAAAAAATATGGATACAAATTCCATGGACCACTTTTAGCACATGTTTGAATGTTGTTTGCCAACATAACCAAGTGTAACTGACAATATATTATTAACAAAACCATACAAAACTGATTTCAAATCCTACAGACCACCTTCAGCTCATCCTTGAATGCTGTGTGTCAACATAACTAACTGTAACTTTCACTATTGTCGACATAACCATAAAAGAGTCTGGTTTCAAAACCTATCGACCACCTGCGGCTTGTCCTTGGATGCTACGAGTTAATATAACCAACTGTAACAATATATCGTCAGCATAACCACAAACAAGTCTGGTTACAAATCCCATAGATCACATTTAGCACATATTTGAATGCTCTGTGTCAACTTTAATGAAAAGTATGTTGTTAATGTGATTGTAAACAAGTTCCATAGACCAACTTTGAAACATATCTGGCACTACGGGCTACAATGCTAACAACAGCTGTTACCAATGTGTTAACTACACTCAGTGAAGAAACTATACTTCTTGTTCCCATGTTAATTTGGTTAAAGAATAATAAAAATTCCTCTCTGGAATGATTAGTGAATACCCAGTGCATTATCTGTTTTTCTTAAGTTTTTAACATCAAGCTTCAATTTAGGATAAAGGTAGTTAAGTCTGACACAGTAAACCTTTTCTTAATATTTGTTGGTTTCTTTAATTTTCTCTTAGTCATCACTTAATGCTTTTCAACCAAAAATACAGAAAACACAGTATTATACTCTTTGAAGCTAAATATATACTTTCATTGCAAGATTACAGATAACACAGAAAACTGTTTGTTAGAATCATGTAAATGACATTTTTATTTACAAAATATTCTTATATAATAAATTGGCTATTTTAAAATTGATAAAAACACTAAATCCTTCAAACATTAATCAATCACTGTACAATTTGTGCCTAAATCACCATTCTCTACGAAAAATTTTGAATAACAAGAATGTTTGAAAAACAATTTTAAACTCATATATAAACAGCATGATAATAATTCACAAAAATACATAAACTTTAATTTTGTAATTAATGATGAGTCTGTATCACGTGAAAATGACACACACACTACAGTGACCAGGGATTTGGATTCTTCAAGTTATCTTCAGGTAAATCAAACCAAACTGTTATTGGAGTGTTCGTGAAGAACTAGTTAGTAGTTTGTACAACATACAAGTGGTTGGTTGGATCTTCAGGTTCAAAGGAAATACTAAAATGAGAACATATCAAAAAATAAGATTTTTATATGAATTATTTACATTTTCATATAATTTCAACCATTTGTTAACAGAAAACTTCAAATATCATACGCACTTGAATCAACATATCCCTTTGTTTCAAACTAACACATACATCTCACATACCATTTCCCTGCTAACAGATCCACATATTTTCAAATCTACTTTTCAAATCTCTAACATACTTGGTCAATACAGCTATAACCCTCCTATCAACAAAAACAACTTATTTTATATGTTTTTATAAGACAATTTAGTACCATAATAAAATGTCTACAGTTAGTGTAGTAGTGAAAAATATTCATTGTTTTTATGTTTTTATCTTTATATTAACAGTATTTACCATAATGAAGAATCACAGATCACTTACTTCCATGTAAGATAACAACCACATGTTCTAAAATTATACACGTTTTCTGAGAGCAAAGCCACATGGGGCTATCTGCTGAAAATTATACATTCTTAAATACTATGCACAAAGAGAACAACCAAACCCTGATGATGATGTATATACATATTTCCAAGTATTAGTTGCATTTAGAATTCTTCAGTTACAGCTGTTCAGCAGCTCTAAACACATACAAAATAAACATGAAGACACAGTAGTAGCATCAAGTTTACAAACACATAATATAAAGTTCATACTGAAATAAACCTCTACACTAACTAAAGAGTTCTTTAAAAAATTTATTTAGTTATGCCAAATTCGATTTGTATTCATTATATGTGCATAAAAGTATACATATTTATGTACTTTAATATTAGGAAAGAAACAAATGGGTGTATGAATATCTACATAATTTACAACAGAAACATTAGATGAAAAATTTGTTTTAACCTACATAACCTTTTACTTACCAGGATAAAAACTGACAATATTATTTTCTTTTCAGTCAAAAATCTTGAATTTTTTTTAAGAGGTGAAAGGAAAAAAATGGGATGACAGATTTTTCTACTACTCGATTTCAAATAAACTAGTCTGTGATAGTCTGTTGTTCTTATATTCTGATGACATGTGGGAACTGAAGAAATAAAAGTTCATCCAATCATGATTAAGTTTAGATTTTTTTACAAAAGATATAATTAACTCTATAATAAGTCTAAATAAATATCTATAAACAGAAACAAAGTAATGACGATTCAGTTTATTCAGATATGTTTTATAAACAAGACAAAGATTATAATTTCCTGATATTAATGTTGAACACCAATGGCATTTGGAAACCAAGTAATGACATTTCAGATGCTGTCATTTAGTCAAGATAAGATTTGTTTCATGAAACAGGTAAATTGTATTTTATTGAAATTAATACTTGCTTTTAAATATAATCAGTCCACAATTGAAAACACTACAGGTATTTTTTAAACTGTTAATAAAATGAGTCTACATCTAAAAATAATGTCCCAGAGTTTTGCATGCGAAAGAAGCTTCACATTTCCTTTTAACATGTCTTATTTATTCATATTATTGCTTTCATAGTTTTCAGCATGAGCTAACACTTGCCTCTAACTAGGAACTACTGTCATTACAATTGATTTGTAACATGAAACATTAATATCCTACTGACCTTTAACCTGAAACTATGAATATCCTACAGATATTATGACTCATCTCTTTGATGAAATTACTGATATTCTATTCTCATTACAATTGACCTCTGACTTTAAACTCTTGTTATCCTAATGACTTTACAATTGAATTAACCTCAAACAACTGATATTCTGGAGACTTTACAAATGAACAAACCTAAAACTAATGTTATTCTAATGTCATTACAATTAATATAATCAAAAACTTTTGATATTTTACCAATATTGTAACTAGCACCTAATCTGAAATTACTAATATGCTACTGACATTACAACTGATCTTTAGCCAGAAACAAATGATATCGTGACTGATTTTCTATAATCTGAAACTTAATATATTACCAACTTCATGATTAATCTTTAATTTGAAACTGGTGTTAATCTGCAATTATACACATTTTAACTGGCCTCTTTTCTGAAAATACTGATATTCTATGAACAGCAAGAATGACCTCTGACCAAGAAGTAATGTTTACATACTCACAGTGCATTTAGGTTAGGGAGTGAATAAAGTAAATTACAAGTTAATGAAAATTATATTTTTTTAAATTTATATGTATACACTGAAATCATTTAATAAAAAATACTGTTTGATACAGCACTTTGTAACATCAAACCTAAGTACCTTTATTGAAAGATTCACCCAGTGAGGCAACATAGTCCATTCAGGTGAAAAAATGATTGCTTGCTATCAAAAATACTTGCAGAAAAACAACAGAGAGAAGAAAAATTATCAAAATATTCTGGTCTTTCTGAAGGACATCCTGCTGCTGTCTGAGTAGAGAAATCTGAAATAATCACAAAAACATAACCTTTTAAAATAAAACACAAAAGTATCTTCTGTGTTAACACAACATTTCATTCAGCTCTGCTAAAGGACAATAAGCCAATAATTTAAATGTAATTAACACAGAGTGTCACCACATACTATTCTACACCTTGACTGAAACAGTTATAAATGCTAGCATTTAATGAATGCAAAAGAAGTACCTGAGAGTATTTCTAACCAAGTCAGTTGGTGACCACTTGCTTTATTTATTTGTGAATTTTCAATAAAGCTAATCAAAGGCTACCTGTGCTAGGCATCTCTAATTTAGAGGTAGTAAATTAGAGAAATGGTAGCTTTGTTTTAAATTAAACACAAAGTAACACTTTGGGCTGTCTATGCTCTGCCATCCACAGGAATCAAAACTCAGATTCTAGCATTTTAAGTTCAAAGATATACTGCTGTGCCACTTGGAAGCAAGAAAGCAGATAGTCAATACAACCCACTGCCAACTCTTGAGCTACAAGCTACACTTTTATCAATAAATAACGAGATTGACCATCACTTATAATACCTCCATCATTGAAAGAATGAACATACCTGATGACAGAAATTTGAATAAGAAAAAGGCAAGTCAAGTGCTAAATATAGGTTTGTAATACCAACATTTTGGAGATTTTAAGAGAATATCCTCAATATTGTTTTGCATTGCCAACATATCTGGTATTCTAAGAGAATATCTTCAGTACTGTTTTGTGCTGTAAACATTTCCGAGGTTTTAAAGGACATCCTCAATATTGTTTTATATTGCAAACATTTCTGAAATTTTAACAGGATATCTGGCATTGTTTGCCAGCCACTTCAGTGGTTGTGAAATAGAGGAGGAGGCAAGAGGCATAAAATTCTAGAAGCGTTTGCAAACATCATTGCAAGGTGCAGCACCTGTCAATTACACATAAACTAGTTTTATGTTTTCTCTGATTAGATTGTACTTTTCCAGAATGAAGGAACCAATTATGCCAACTGCTTCAGTCAGGTGCCATTTCTGAAAAGAACACTATCAAACAAAGTCTGACAAAAAGATGTTTAATTATTTTTTACAGTAAGTCTCTGTAAAAAGCCTATGAAGTAGTCCAGACTTTCCAAACAGTTATTATACAATAATGGTACAGAATAGTTCTTCAAAAATAAATGCATGTTTAAATGCACATTTTCAAAAATATTTCATGTTGGTATTTATGTAACAATTATAAGTTACAAGTTTGTTAGTCAAGATGATTATAACTGTGATTAAAAAAAAAATTTTCATGACTTCACACTTGACCAAAGTGATGCCAAAACAAAATGGAAACTAAGTACAATGAAGAAAAATAAGTTCAACTGTAAGAGAGACAAAAATTGGACATAACATGTATAAACCATATTGTTTTCTCCATTAATCAATAAAAACATTTTTATTGAAAATCGACAGGTAAAGATGAGAACTGCTATTCAGTTTGATGCAGATAAAATCAGTTTCTTTTGAGATTTACTGACCAGCAAGTAAATGGAGGTAACTGGCTGTAGGATCTACCCATTTTACTTTCACAATTGCAAAACATGTCAAAACATAATATTTTGAATGGAGTGATACAAATGGTTAAGGATTAACTTTCTTGCAATGGGCTCAGTCACCCTGAAGAAGTCTGTGACTCCTAACTGATATTTTCTATCCATTCTATAATTTTTTTATGTACCTTCACAAAATATCATAAATTTTCAATAACCATCACAAGTCTTTTGTAGAGAAAATTTTTTGACATCAAAATAAAGTTTGAACTGAAAGCTAATGAGACAATTTTCTGAATGGAAAATAACACAATATTGCATTTTATTGGTAATAAATAACATAGTGTAAAATGCCATAAAGAACAACTAGCAATTTGTCAAAGAGAAAATGTGGAAGGTAAGCATGGCAAGAAGATGCTGATTTTACAGTTTATAGCTCTGTAACCAAATAACAAAGAAGGCTATAAAAACTATGCTTTGCCTGACTAATAATAATATATCACGTAATTCATCTTAAATTCCTCTTCTCAAAAGAACTGCATACTTGCACAGTACCATGAAATGCTTACACAACCAGCATGATTCCCCCATTCTGCAGTAACAAATGCAAAGCTACAATTTTCATGCAGATGGGTTATTGGTAAACATATGAAACACATTTTGGAGGAGTACTTACACAGACTAAATCATTCCCACACCGCATTTATAAGACTTTATACGAGTTTCAGGAGTATCTTGAGTTGCTGGAAACTTGGCTTAGAAACGAGAGTATAAACAAATACAGGATAATAGCAGGCCTTGAAGTTTGATGCGACTTTTTTCCCATACTAATTAATAACCTGTTCCTTCAAATTGATTTAATTATTGGCTTTAATTCTTGTATAAGTAAGGCTTCTTTAATTTTGAATTTGCTTACATGTAAACAGAGAACCTCTACTCCCTTTTAGTCCCTAAGAATTTCAAAGAGAATGCACCTGTCGTTGGAGAGAAAAAGATTTATAGTGATCAACTGTGTTTTTTTTTAATTAACACCATTCAACTGGAAAAGATAACAGCATTAAAATTTCAAGCATGAAAATAACCTGTAAATTTGCTGTACATTAATCAAAACTAAAGTCAGAAGCCAGTGTTAAAAAAGGTACTTACCTCTTCGTGTACCGCTTTCAACCTCCCTTCTATGAGCAAGTCTACTGTGTCTCCCAACCTGCTTAGTGTGGTGGTACAATCGCTGGGAAAATCTTTCTCTGTGGACTTTATCAAAATTCAAAAACACAATTTTTTATTTTTTTTAGTTTTTTCTATAAGCTGTATTTATGAAGTTTAATATATTCAGTAAGAAACATTTTATACTAAATTATGTTCTAGTGCATATTGAATAATATGATGCCAACTACAGAAACTGTTTAATGAAAACCTTTTTGTTTTTAGTATCATTCAAAACTAAATCTCTTATTCGTGTACTGCCATTTTTGAAAACATAATAGATATTCTGTGGTGTCATACAAATCTTTCCAGGGTTTATCAGTTATTCTCCAACCCAGTAGTTTCATATATACATTTACAATAATTTTTCAAACAACTGATGGTTCTTCTATCAAAAATGGATTGTTAAAATAATCTTCCATATCTGCTTGCCATTTTATTTAAAACTTGTGTTTCTCGAAAATTATAAAATTTACCTGCTCAAAGCTTGTGTTTTCTTCTGATTTGGAAATTTCAAGTTCCTCAGAGAAATTAAACTGAAATTCAAAACACATTAAACACCTTTATTGGAAAACAGTGCATTCAAGGCTCACTTTTCAAGAAGTATAACAGGTTGTATAACTATCACAGTATTCCAATTTCTCTAACAAGTTAAGCTAATGTTTACGAATAGAATAGTTTGAGAAAAAACAATCAAAATAAAATAAAGATCTAACACAATATTTCTACTTCAACAACATGTTCAGAAAAATATGCCACTCAAAACAATTTATTTTAAAGTTGATGTTAAAACAATTTTACACAAAAATACTTCTCATACAAAATAAACCAATAAAAAAAACTTATATCTACCCATTCTCCCAACATTAATAGTTCCGCACGTGATCAGGAAATTTATCAATGTTTGTATATATTCTCAATCTTTAGTAAAATCGATAACATTTCTAATTCCTTCCTGGTGGCCCTCTGGTTATTGGTAAACACATGAAACACAGTTTGGAGGAGTACTTACACAGACTAAATCATTCACACACTACTTTCTATGTCAATGGCGACCTCATTTACCAAACCTAATATGAGTTTTGGGAGTATCTTGAAGCCAGAAGCTTCTCACAGTTAAATATATTGAAGATGCAATTGTTTGGGAAGTTGTCAGCATTCCAGATAAAATGTGCATTGTTGAAGAGAACCAATACACTCTGGATGCTAGAGGAGTTGCATGTTGAACAGTTACTGTGATTCATCATGCATCATGATACAGTGGCACCATGTAACAACTGCAGTATTTTGATCCCCACGATTCCCTTACCCTGTGCAATTTTACATTACTGTGCCATACCATCTCTGAGATACAATTTGCTGAAGTGCATCTAAAACACCTGGACTGGGTATTAACACGTTTATTGATCAGCAGAGAACGACGATTCAACCTGGTTAACAGAGAGAGTTTGCAACTGACTGTTGCTGGAAACTTGGCTTAGAAACGAGTGTATAAACAAATACTGGATTGTAGGGGGCCTTGTAGTTGGATGTTACTTTTTTCATATACTAATAAATAACCTATTCCTTTACATTGGTTTAATTACGGCTTTAGTTCTTGTATAAGTAAGGCTTCTTTAATTTTGCATTTGTTTACATGTGAATAAAGAACCTCCACTCCCTTCTAGTACCTTAGAATTTTAAGGAAAATGCACCTGTCCCTGGAGAGAAAAAGATTTATATTGATCAACTGTGTTTTTTATAATTAACACCACTGAAGTGGAGAAGAAAATTGCATTAAATTTTTAAGCATGAAAATAACTTGTAAATTTGCTGTACATTGCTCAAAACTAAAGTCAAAAGCCAATATTAATAATGGTACTTCCGTCTTCGTGTATAGCTTTCATCTTGCCTTCTATGAGCCACTCTGCTGTGTTTCTAGAATGAATGGAAGAATCTAGCTCTGTGGACTTTATCGAAATTCAAGTCAACACAAATCTTTCCAGGATTTACCAGTTATTTTCCAACCCAGTAGTTTCATATACACATTTACAATAATTTTTCAAACTGATGCAAATTAAAACAAGTGATGGTTCTTCTATCAAAAATAGATTAAAATAATCTAACATATCTGCTTGCAATTTTATTTAAAACTTGTATTTTTCGAAATTTTTAAAATTTACCTGCTGAAAGCTGATGTATTCGTCAGATTCGGGAATTTCAAGTTCCTCAGAGAAAGGGATCTGAAATTCAAAACACATTAAACACCTTCATTGGGAAACAGTGCATTCAAGCTCACTTTTCAAGAAGTATAACAGGTTGTGTAGCTATCAGAGTATTCCAATGTCTCTAACAAGTTAAGCTAATGTTTACAAATACAATAGTTTGAGAAAAAAAACAATCAAAATAAAATAAAGATCTAACTTTATACTTCTACTCCAACAACATGTTCAGAGAAATATGTTACTCAAAATAATTTATTTTCAAGTTGATGTTAAAACATATTACACAAAAATACTTCTCATACAAAATAAACCAATAAAAAAGATTTATATCTACCCATTCTTCCAACATCAATAATTCCACACGTGGTTTGGAAAGTTATCAATGTTTGTATATATTCTCAATCCATCGTAAAATCGATAACATTTCTAATTCCTCTCCAAACGAAATTTCGTAACAGTTAGTGTAATGCAGAACAACTCATGATAATGTTTGAGATAAAAAACCAACAGGGATGTGATTAGTCAATAAACTTATATGTGTGTATGTATATATATATATATGAGATTTGCTACTCTCTTATTGTGCTTCCCTCTATATACGAACTGTTTCCTTACTCATGCTACAAACCTTCTGCTCCCCCCTTGCTGGAATTACTTTATTCCAACATGTCTCTTAAATAATTCATCATGCATCAACTCTTAATTAATTGCGGCATAATATTCTCATGTGATGCATGTGGTTCTCTCTACACTCCTCTACAACACCGTCACTTCAAACTTTGATAGAAGGTATCAGCTCCAAAGTAGTAGGGAGGGAGTGTGATGGAGGAAAGTATTTACCAGAAATACAGTTTTTTCAGCACAGGAAATTTATTACTTCTCATACGGTATTGACCTCCTCTTACATGGTTAACTAGAATTCTACACTGAGAATGAGGGTCTGGGGTGAGGGAAAAAAAGAGGTACTCCTGAAAGTGTCAAAAGGACCCCCTTATAATGATATATAGATCTGTACATCTTCTCTTCATACACAAGTGGAATGTAAAGACAAAAGTGCAAAAATTGAAAAGTGCACATCCAAGTGGGAGAGAGCATGATAGGAAAGTGGTCCTAACCAGAGTAAGCAAAGGTAACTCAGTCTCACAAGAATAAAGTGGGTAAACACGGATGTGTCCCTAAGTTTAAAGTGGCTAAGATGTGAGTAAATCACATCTGAAACCTTCTCATGGGACACTATCATCTATTAGAGGGTAAGATTAGAACTATACTGTCTTCACTTCAAATCCAAGAATCCACCAATCTAGAAATTAACAACTAGCATGAAACAGATGTCTGTCAAATGAAATTAACTCCCCAAATGTGGCACTAACCAGCACAATCCAAAAGCAATAACACCCCCATAAGAAGAGAAGGATGGATAGTCAAGGATATAATTGTAACAATCCTTTACCAATGCAGTCCACAGATGGGTCAGTCCAGAAAAGTCCTGTTTGTAAAACAAAATATCACCATGTTATTCACTGACAAGCGATCTTGTGGAACACCCCATCTGAGCTTTGACTGTGTGAAGCCATGGAAGATAAAATGGAGATTTACAGTTAAAGAATACCTTGTCAGATACCACTCACCCCTGATGAGATTCTTGAGAGGAAGTGGTAAAAAATGGTAAAAAAGTCCCCGAATGAAAAAATATAAATAAAAACTTTCCAGTTACAGTCACACTGAAGTCTAAAAAATGACCACAGGTAGTGGATGAAGTGGAAATTGCATTATGATGAAGATTGAAGTGGTTTGCATGCAAGAGAGTAGAATCTCCTCCACTGGATGAAAAAAACAAGGTGTTGATTGTGATGAAAGGAACAAAGAAGAATGTAGGTAAGAAAAGTCCAATGAACCAAAAGGTAGTTACAACTAGTAAGGGTAGAAGATGTAAGATCATGATGGGAGGTGGACTGCCATGGAATATAAAGTCAGGAACATGTACCATGTAAGCTATATAAAAATAAAGAACCTTGACTAGACACAGATCCAGTCAATCCACATTCAGTAGAGGGTAAAGATATGATACAGAAGGAAGGGAAATAGTTGAAAAGGAGGAACAACCCTCCCAAGCTGCTGAAGTCGTCAGAAAAAAAAGGAATAATTTAGTTAAACGAGGAGATATATAGGATGCCAAAGGGTACATGAAACGTCAGTTGCGAATAAATTAAAATGTCGATGTCCACAGACTTATAGAAGAAATAAATATGGCTTAAGGGGCAGATGACACAAGGAAAGTGCTTCAAGCAGAGATAAAAATGCATTAGCTTGATAAGAACAGGAGAAGTAAAACTTCTGAACTTAAAAATGAAAGGTTTTGGATAAGGCCACCCAATATCCAGAAAGATCCATGTGAGAAATTATGCAGCATGATCTATAGTTGGCTTCTCAGCAGGAAACTCACTTTTAGCAGACCAAGAGCAAAAGACTTTCCACTTGCATTGGTATTCTTCTTTGGAAGATGGTTGTGTGGAATTAGCTAACAAGGAAGCAACTTGATGTGTGAAACTGGATCAGCTCATCAAAGATACAACAAAACCTAGGTGCTAAAAAACAGAATAAGTAGATTGTCGGATATGGGACTAAGATTGATGAAAAGGGGGGG
>CM022399.1:80551780-80594548 GCA_011833715.1 Carcinoscorpius rotundicauda | reverse complement strand
AAGTGTTGTCTGCAACACATCACTTTGATCTTGAATTCCTGTAGTTCTTCCAGGATCATTCGGCTGGTCCTGTTGGGCTAGGGTCAAATGAGTATCAGCGTTGGGCGTTCTCGACGGGTATTGAGGACATTGTGTCTGAGGCTGGTATTTGAGCATACCGTATTTTCCGGTTAATAAGCCGAGGCCAATTTTCTGCTCTGAAAATGAGGGTTTTTGCTTATTACCGCCCAATAAGCCGAGGCCATTTTTAAGAAATGACAAGTTTCTTCAAAATGATTTCTTAGTCTCGTTTCAGCGTCAGCATGCATGTTTTATGCGATCATTGGCGTTCTGTAGTAAAGCAGAAACAAAACCGTTAACAAAGCTGGCGAGAAAACCGTTTGGGTTAAGACAACGGGCCACGAGAAACAACGTTTCACTGTAGTCTTAACGTGCTTTGCTGATGGGACAAAATTACCGTCTATGGTATCTTTCAAAAGAAAAACATTTCCTAAGAAGAAGAAATTTTTGAAAGGAGTGATCGTCCATGTACAAGTAAACGGATGGATGGATGACGAAGGATGCATCAAGTGGATTAACGAAGTGTGGGCGCGTCGTCCTGGCGGATTGATGAAATCTAGATCTCTGCTCGTTTGGGATATGTTTAAGTCCCACCTGTGTGAAAACGTTAAATGTTTTGTTTTGTTTGTTTGTTTTTTGAATTAAGCACAAAGCTACACAATGGGCTATCTGTGCTCTGCCCACCACGGGTATCGAAACCCGGATTTTAGCGTGTAAGTCCGCAGACATACCGCTGAGCCACTGGGGGGCATGAAAACGTTAAAGCCGCGATCAAAAGATGCAATACCGATATTGCAGTTATTTCCGGTGGGCTGACATCTGTGATACAGCCCTTAGATGTGTGTTTAAATAAACCTTTTAAAGACAAGCTCCGTCAATGCTGGAATGAGTGGATGGTTTCCGGCAATCAAAGTTTTACTGCTGCCGCAAATATGCGCGCTGCATCATTCGCTACCGTGTGTGAGTGGGTCGTGAAATCGTGGGAAGAAATTAGTGTTGAAACTGTAGAGAAGTAACTTAAAAAATGCAGCATCTCAAATGCAATGGATGGAACGGAAGATGATATGTTGTGGTTGGACGACGACGAGGAAGACAACATTCCACTGACTCAGCTAATAACACCAGAGAACGACCCGTACGACGACCAGGTCTCTGACGAGGATTGGAATCTGTTATTTGGTGCTTCTGACGATGAAGATGATGAATTTGATGGATTTTAATAAATTTCTGAGATTAAAGTGTGTATTTTTTTATGAATTTTGTTATTTCTACGAATACATGACATTCCTAATGTATAGACCTTTTTCTATTAATAAATAAAGTTTATTCAACTGAAATAACTCTGCCGTAACTGTGAGATCAAAGGTATGATTTGGGGGCCGATTTTGGTCTTCGGTATTTTTTGGTCCAAAGCTGGTGATCGGCTAATAAGCCGACCCCCAAAAATCAGGTCCAAAATTTAAGGCCAGAAATTCGACTTATTAGGCGGAAAATACGGTATGTGTAATCCTCAGGGGGATTTGTGAATTGTCACCAAAAGGACATTAATGAAGGATTGATAATGTAAGATAGTAGTAAAGGTAAGACAAAGACAAGAAAACTAAACTTGAAAAAGAAAAATGAGGGACAATGGATTGGATCAGGACCTCAAGCTTCAAGAAGAGACTCCTGAGTTTGGGAGTTCAAGAAGAGAGCTTCAGCTTTATTGAAAGCTAAAGCATATGGTCAAACAGTTGAGGAGGAAAAGACATACAAGCACGAGAGTGTGAAATAACAATAATAATAATAAAATTAGAATGGATGTGGATAATGAGGAGAAAAAATGATGTGAAATTGGCAAAAAGGGTTTAGTTTGTTTGGAACTGCCTGCAAAGCTGCATGAGAACTGTCTGCACTGGTCCTCTTTAGCTTAGCAATGGAAAACTAGGGGTAAGGCAACTATGTTATCACCATCATATTAAAATGCCCCTTAGGTTGAAAGGGCAAGCATGCTTGATGGAATGGAGATATGGAATAATGACCCTCAGAGTGTAAATCAAGCACCCTAACAACCAGACCATGCTGGACTTTGGCAAAAACAAAACAAAACATGTGAAACGAAAGTAAAGAAAGGTCATAAAATATTGATCATGGAATAATTATTTACTAAAACCCATCTTCTCGGAACCAAGGACTATAGGAGAAATGTTCATGTCAATGACTTAAATAGGTCCAAGCTACATGAAAGAGTCTGTTGCAAAATTCATTCAGTCTGCAAACCAAGAACCAACCGATGTTCTTGTGGTAGTCTGTCGAGAACTAAAAAAGTTGTGATATCAGCACTAGACAGTATTTAAGTGACTGTGTCAGTGTAATTCATATTTTGGAACATGAGAGCAGCAAAGTCAACAAAGGAACAATTGCTTGAAACAAAAAACAAAATTATTTTGACAGTTGTTGGTTTTATAGATGCTTCAGCAAAATGCTGATGTTGAGAAACTTCAGTGAGCAAAAAGACATCTCAATGAACGAATGTCAAATTCAGAAGTGATAATTGAACAATGAGTTTAGAAGGAGCTAGCTGCACTAGGAGGCAGTGTTAGAATCCTGTCAGTTGAGGGTTGTCGCATGCAACAACACAACAATGTTGCATAGATATATCTACGTGAGACTAGATGAAAACCTCAAAGCTAACACTGAGCATAACGTTTTGAGTATAATGGGCAGCAGTTTATCCGGAAGCTAGACATGAGGAGAGGTTGCATATCTTATCAGAAACATTTTTATTCCCTATTTCTTGTCAAAAGATCCTCATGTATTTCATATTTAAAGGTTTTTTCTGCATAAATTAGTAAGAAAAAATAACATGAACTTAATTCCTTGCATATACTGTGTTCAACATACAGTTAAAATACCATATATTGTAATCTTTTTTGTTCACTAGTCACACATTGTCAAAGGCCATTTGTCATGTTCTTGGTGTTGCTGAACTATCTCATTAAAGATACCATTGGAAAAATTGTTTAGTTTTACACTAATAAATTTTTAGTGATATAAATCATGTACAAGTTTAGAGAAATACCTGAAGGTTGTATCTTTTCTGTTTTTTTATTTTTAAGATAACTGATGAGGACAGCAAGTACACACTGAAGAACTTTTCTAAACTTGTATTATATATCTTTAATCATTTTTAAATTATATAATTTCTCAATCAACAGCTCATCATTATTTTCAACTTTCTTATATTGCTACTACCATATTGTTTATATCTCATTCTGTTCTTGTGTATTTTTAATCATGCAATGTTTCATTTGAAAACATCCTGTAGTAGTTTGTCAATAACCAAAACGCTTATTGTAGGGTTTAAATAGAACATTTTGTTGAAATGAATTGCTAAGGAAAGGAAAATGAACCAAATATTTTTTAACATTCGTGCTACATTCGTGTCTTTTTCATTTTTGTCCCAAACTTTAGAACTTCCAGACTGATAAATGAAAACAATATTCACAAGACTCTCTGGATATAGTACAAAATTTCATATTTCACGGAAATTATTGCAGGCAGTAAGGATTTACAAGAACCCCCATTTTCTGTATCATGATTACTACACTTTTAATTTAAACACACATATTAGTTTTTAAGATATTGGAAAATTAAAGAGATATAAAAAGTAGTTTATTTGAGCTACACCATTGTTAAGGCTGTAGATGTGCTGTATGACTAGCGTCATTAAGACTGTATGAAGAAGTCCTTGAAATATCAAGTAAACCAAGTAACAACAATTAGCTACACATCACGTCTATCAGAAAATTCAGATCCACCGTTCTTGGCCTACTTTAGGAAGACCTGGTACAGGTAGGAGGCTAAGGCACTCATGTTGTAATGTGAGGGTTGTAGGTTGGAACTCTGTCACACCAAACATGCTTGCCCTTTCAGCTGTGGAGGAATTATAATGTGACAATTAATTCAACTATTAATTGGTAAAAGAGTTGGCAGTTAGTGGTGATGACTTGCTGCCTTCCCTCTTGTCTTATAGTGCGAAATTGGGGACCCTCGTGTAGCTTTGCATAACATAAAAATAAACAAATTCTTTAGGAAATCATCTGTAAGTTCTTGGGAGAGATATGG
Source organism: Carcinoscorpius rotundicauda (assembly GCA_011833715.1). Lineage (NCBI taxonomy): Eukaryota > Metazoa > Arthropoda > Merostomata > Xiphosura > Limulidae > Carcinoscorpius > Carcinoscorpius rotundicauda. The sequence continues at coordinate 80,590,381 of CM022399.1, read as the reverse complement.
GTTTTATGCCATATATACCTTTCTTATTTTCCAGTTAGCTGTGTATTATGTCCATCAGGAAATTCAGCTTTGCTGTTCAGTTATGGAATGAGAAGATACAGCACAAATAGAAATAGAAATGTTACTGTGGTTCAGTTCAAGAAATTTGTCACGTGAAGATGTATTAATGTGACACTAGATTCACTCATGTAAAATAATATATACACAACTGGATCACACTTTGTACTAATGCAGGATAATTTGTTATTATGTTGTCAGGAATGGTGAGAAACAAGAAACACCATACATAGTAAAAAATATAGATTTAAATTCCATGGACCACCTTTAGCACATAGTTGAATGTTGTTTGCCAACATAACCAAGTGTAACTAACAAGAAAATTATCAACAAAACCATAAAAAACTGATTTCAAATCCTACAGACCACCTTCAGCTCATTCTTGAGTGTCATGTGTCAACATAACTAACTGTAACTTACACTATATTGTCGACATAACCATAAAAGAGTCTGGCTTCAAAACCTATCGACCATCTGCGGCTTGTCCTTGGATGCTGTGAGTCAATATAACCAACTGTAACAATATATCGTCAACATAACTATAAACAAGTCTGGTTTCAAATCCCATAGATCACATTTAGCACATATTTGAATGCTCTGTGTCAACTTTAATGAAAAGTATGTTGTTAATGCAATTGTGAAAAAGTTCCATAGACCAACTTTGAAACATATCTGGCACTACGGGCTACAATGCTAACAACAGCTGTTACCAATGTGTTAACTACACTCAGTGAAGAAACTATACTTCTTGTTCCCATGTTAATTTGGTTAAAGAATAATAAAAATTCCTCTCTGGAATGATTAGTGAATACCCAGTACATTATCTGTCTTTCTGAAGTTTTTAACATCAAGCTTCAATTTAGGATAAAGGTAGTTAAGTCTGCCACAGTAAACTTTTTCTTAATATTTGTTGGTTTCTTTAATTTTTTTCTGAGTCATAACTTAATGCTTTTCAACCAAGAATACAGAAAACACAGTATTATACTCTTTGAAGTTGAATATGTACTTTTATAACAAGATTACAGATAACACAGAAAACTGTTTGGTAGAATCATGAAAACGAAATTTTTATTTACAAAATATTCTTAAATAATAAATTGGTTATTTTGAAATTGATAAAAACACATTAAATCCTTAAAACATTATCACAGTACAATTTGTGCCTAAATTACCATTCTCAACGAAAAATTTTGAATAACAAGAACGTTTGGAAAATAATTTTAAACGCACATATAAACACCATAACAATAATTCACAAAAATACATGAAGTTCAATTTTGTAATTAATGATGAGTCTGTATCACGTGAAAATGACACACACACCACAGTGACCAGGGGTTTGGATTCTTCAACTTATTTTCAGGTAAATCAAACCGAACTGTTATTGGAGTGCTCGTGAAGAACGAGTTAATGGTTTGTACAACATACAAGTAATTGGTTGGATCTTCAGGATCAAAGGAAATGCTAAAAAGAGAACATTTCAAAAAATAAGATTTTTATATGAATTACTCACATTTTCATATAATTTCAACCATTTGTTAACAGAAAACTTCAAATATCATAAGTACTTGAATCAAAATATCACTCATATATCCCTTTGTTTCAAACTAACACATACATCTCACATACCATTTCTCTGCAAACAGATCCACATATTTTCAAATCTACTTTTAAAATCTCTAACATACGTGGTCAATACAGCTATAACCCTCCTATCAACAAAAACAACTTATTTTATACGTTTTTAAAAGACAATTTAGTACCATAATAAAATGTTTACAGTTAGTGTAGTAGTGAAAAATATTCATTGTTTTTATGATTTTATCTTTATATTAACAGTATTTACCATAATGAAGAATCACAGATCACTTACTTCCATGTAAGATAACAACCACATGTTCTAAAATTATACACGTTTTCTGAGAGCAAAGCCACATTGGGCTATCTGGTGAAAATTATATATTCTTAAATACTATGCACTAAGAGAACAACCAAACCATGATGATGATGTATATACATATTTCCAAGTATGAGTTGCATTTAGAATTCTTCAGTTACAGCTGTTCAGCAGCTCTAAACACATACAAAATAAACATGAAGACACAGTAGTAGCATCAAGTTTACAAAGACATAATATAAAGTTCATACTGAAATAAACCTCTACACTTGCTAAAGAGTTCTTTAAAAGATTTATTTAGTCATGCCAAATTCGATTTTTATTCATTATATGTGCATAAATGTATACATATTTTAGTACTTTAATATTAGGAAATAAACAAAAGGGTGTATGAATATCTACATACACATAATTTAAAACAGAAACATTAGATGAAAAAATTTGTTTTGAGCTACATAACCTTTTACTTACCAGGATAAAAACTGGCAATATTATTTTAATTTCAGTCAAAAATCATGAAGTTTTTTAGAGGTGAAAGGAAAAAATGGGATGACAGGTTATTATTACTCAATTTCAAATGAACTAGTCCGTGATGGTCTGTTATTTTTATATTCTGATGACGTGTGGGAACTGAAAAAATAAAAGCTCATCCAATCATGATTAAGTTTAGATTTGTTTTCAAAAGGTTATAATTAACTCAATAATATGTCTAAATAAATACCTATAAACAGGAACAAAGTAATGACATTTCAGATGCTGTCATTTAGTAATGATTAGATTTGTTTCATGAAACAGGTAAATTGTATTTTATTAAAATTAATACTTGCTTTTAAATATAATCAGTTCATAATTTAAAACACTACACGTATTTTTTAAACCTCTAATCAAATCAGTCTAAATCTAAAAATAATGTCTCAGACTTTTGCATGCGAAAGAAGCTATACATTTCCCTTCAACATAATGTCTTATTCATTCATATTATTGTTTTCACAGTTTTCAGCATGAGCTAACACTTGTCTCCAACTATGAACTACCATCATTACAACTGATTTATAACATGAAACATTAATATCCTACTGACCTATAACCTGAAACTATGAATATCCTACAGATATTATGACTCATCAATTTGATGAAATTACTGAAATACTATTCTCATTACAACTGACCTCTGACTTTAAACTCTTGTTATCCTAATGACTTTACAACTGAATTAACATGAAACAACTGATATCCTAGAGACTTTACAAATGAACAAACCTAAAACAAATGGTATTCTAATGACATTACAATTAACCTAACCAAAAACTTTTGATATTTTACCAATATTGTAACTAGCACCTCATCTGAAACTAGTAATATGCTACCGACATTACAACTGATCTTTAGCCAGAAACAAATGATATCGTAACTGATCTTCTTTAACCTGAAACTTAATTTATTACCAACTTCATGATTAATCTTTAATTTGAAACTGGTGTTAATCTGTAATTATACGCATTTTAACTGGCCTCTTTTCTGAAAATACTGATATTCTATGAACAGCAAGAATGACCTATGACAAAGAAGTCATGTTTTCATACTCACAGTGCATTTAGGTTGGGGAGTGAATAAAGTAAATTATAAGTTAATGAAAAATATATTTCGTTAAAATTATATAAATACACTGAAATCATTTAATAAAAAAACTGTTTTATATTAAATAAATTTCGTTAAATTTATATAAATACACTGAAATCATTTAATAAAAAAACTGTTTTATACAGCACTTTGTAGCATGAAACTTAAGTACCTTTATTGAAAGATTCATCCAATGAGGCAGCACTGTGTATTCAGGAAGAAAAATGATTGCTTGCTATTAAAAATAATTGTAGAAAAACAACAGACAGAAGAAAAATTATCAAAATATTCTGGTCTTTCTGAAGGACATCATGGTGGTGTCTGAGGAGAGAAATCTGAAATAATCACAAAAACATAACCTTTTAAAATAAAACACAAAAGTATCTGTGTTAACACAACATTTCATTCAGCTCTGCTAAAGGACAATAAGCCAATAATTTAAATGTAATTAACACAGAGTGTCACCACACACTATTCTACACCTTGACTGAAACAGTTATAAATGCAAAAAAAAAACTACTTGTGAGAGTATTTCTTACCAAGTCAGTTGGTGACCACTTGCTTTATTTGTTTGTGAATTTTCAATAAAGCTAATCAAAGGCTACCTGTGCTAGGCATCTCTAATTCAGAGGAAGTAAATTAGAGAGATGGTAGCTTTGTTTGAAATTAAATACAAAGTAACACTTTGGGCTGTCTGTGCTCTGCCCCCCACAGATATCAAAACTCAGATTTTGGCATTTTAAGTTCAAAGATATACCGCTGTGCCACTGGGAAGCAAGAAAGCAGATAGTCAATACAACCCACTGCCAACTCTTGAGCTACAAGCCACACTTTTATCAATAAATAACGAGATTGACCATCACTTATAATACCTCCATCATTGAAAGAATGAACATGCCTGATGACAGAAATTTAAATCAGAAGAAGGCAAGTCAAGTGCTAAATACAGGTTTGTAATACCAACATTTTTGAGATTTTAAGAGAATATCCTCAACATTGTTTTGTATTGCTAACATATCTGGTATTCTAAGAGAATATCTTCAGTACTGTTTTGTGCTGTAAACATTTATGAGGTTTTAAAGGACATCCTCAATATTGTTTTATATTGCAAACATTTCTGAAATTTTAAGAGGATATCTTTGGCATTGTTTTGCCTGACACTTCAGTGGTTGTCAAATAAAGGAGGAGGCATAAAATTCTAGTCACATTTGTAAACATCATTGAAGAGTTGAAACATTGGCGCAGCACCTGTCAATTATACATAAACTATTGTTATATGTCTGCTGATTAGACTCTACTTCAGTCAGGTACCATTTCTGAAAAGAACCCTATCAAACAAAATCTGACAATAAGATGTTTAATTATTTTTTACAGTTAGTCTCCAGTAAAAAGCCTGTGAAGTAATCCAGACTATCCATTCATCAAACAGTTATTATATAATAATGGTACAGAATAGTTATCCAAAAATAAATGCATGTTTGAATACACATTTTCAAAAATATTTCATGTTGGTATTTATGTAACAATTATATTATAAGTTACAAGTTAGTATGTCAAGATGATCATAACTGTGATTAAAAAAAAATTTTCATGACTTCACACTTGACGAAAGTGTTGCTAAAGCAAAATGGAAACCGAGTACAATGAAGAAAAATAAGTTCAACTGCAAGAGAGACAAAAATTGGACATAACATGTATAAACCATATTGTTTACTCCATTAATCAATAACAATATTTTCTTTGAAAATTGACTGGTAAAGATAAGAACTGCTGTTCAGTTTGATGCAGATAAAATCAGTTTCTTTTGAGTTCACTGACCAGCAAGTAAATGGAGGTAACTGGCTGTAGGATCCACCCATTTTACTTTTACAAATGCAAAACATGTCAAAGCATAATACTTTGAATGGAGTGGTACAAATGGTTTAGGATTAACTTTCTTGCAATGGGCTCAGTCACTCTGAAGAAGCCTGTGACTCCTAAGTGATTTAGTGATATATCCAGTTCTCTTCTTTTGGACTTCACTAAAAGTATTAAATATTTTAAAGCAATATAAAGTGCGTGGTTTACTCCACGGTTGAAAAAAAAGACAGTTTGAAAAATATTTCTCTCTGTACTATAAAGTGAATAACCAGTCAATTTAGCATGAAAATAACCTGTAAATTTGCTGTACGTTACTCAAAACTAAAGTCAGAAGCCAGTATTAATAAAGGTACTTACCTCTTTGTGTACTGCTTTCATCCTCCCTTCTTTGAGCCAGTCCACTGTGTCTCCCAACCTGCTTGGTGTGGTGGTACAATCACTGGGAGAATCTTTCTCTGTGGACTTTATCGAAATTCAAAAACACAATTTTTTATTTTTTTAAGTTCTTTTCTATAAGCTGTATTTATGAAGTTTAATATATTCAGTAAGAAACATTTTACACTAAATTTTGTTCTAGTGCACATTGAACATAATGTTGCCAACTGCAGAAACTGTTTAATGAAAACCTTTTTGTTTTTAGTATCATTCAAAACTGAATTTCTTATTCGTGTACTGCCATTTTTGAAAACATAATAAATATTCTGTGGTGTAATACAAATCTTTCCAGGATTTACCAGTTATTCTCCAACCCAGTAGTTTCATATATACATTTACAATAATTTTTCAAACAACTGATGATTCTTCAATCTAAAATGGATTATTAAAATAATCTTCCACATCTGCTTGCCACTTTATTTAAAACTTGTGTTTTTCGAAATTTTTAAAATTTACCTGCTCATAGCTGATGTATTCGTCTGATTTGGGAATTTCAGGTTCCTCAGAGAAATGGATCTGAAATTCAAAACACATTTAACACCTTCATTGGAAAACAGTGCATTCAAATTCACTTTTCAAGAAGTAAAACAGGTTGTGTAGCTGTCACATTGTACCAATTTCTCTAACAAGTTAAGCTAATGCTTACAAATACAACAGTTTGAGAACAATCAAAATAAAATAAAGATCTAACATAATATTTCTACTCCAACAACATGTTCAGATAAATTTATTACCCAAAACAATTTATTTTCAAGTTGATTTAAACACATTTTTTACACAAAAATACTTCTCATACAAAATAAACCAATAAAGAAAGACTTATATCTACCCATTCTCCCAACATTAATAGTTCCACACGTGGTTAGGAAATTTATCAATGTTTGTATATATTCTCAATCGATAGTAAAATCGATAACATATTCTAATTTCTCTCCAAACGAAATTTCGTAACAGTAAGTGTAGTTCAGAACAACTCATGATAATGTTTGAAAAAAAAAAACCCAATGGGGATGTGATTAGTCAATGAACTTATATGTTTGTTTGTGTGTGTATATATATATATATATATATGTATGTATATATGAGATTTGATACTCTCTTATTGTGCTGCCCTCTATATACGAACTGTTTACTTACTCATGCTACAAACCTTCTGCTCCCCCTTGCTGGAATTACTTTATTCTAACATGTCTCTTAAATAATTCATCATGCATCAACTCTTAATTCATTGCAGCATAATATTCTCACGTGATGCATGTGGCTCTCTCTACACTCCTCTACCACACCATCACTTCAAACTTTGATAGAAGGTATCAGCTCCAAAGTAGTAGGGAGGGAGTGTGATGGAGGAAAATACCTACCAGAAATACAGTTTTTTCAGTACAGGAAATTTATAACTTCTGATACGGTATTTACCTCCTCTTACAAGGTTAATTAGAATTCTACACTGAGAATGAGGGTCTGGGGTGAGGGAAAAAAAAGAGGTACCCCTGAAAGTGTCGAAAGGGCCCCCTTATAATGAGATACAGATCTCCACATCTTCTCTTCATACACAAGTGGAATGTTAAGACAAAAGTACAAAAATTGAAAGGTGCACATCCAAGTGGGAGAGAGCATGATAGGAAAGTGGTCCTAACCAGAGTAAGCAAAGGTAACTCAGTCTCACAAGAATAAAGTGGGTAAACACGGATGTGTCCCTAAGTTTAAAGTGGCTAAGATGTGAGTAAATCACATCTGAAACCTTCTCATGGGACACTATCATCTATTATAGGGTAAGATTAGAACTATACTGTCTTCACTTCAAATCCAAGAATCCACCAATCTAGAAATTAACAACTAGCATGAAACAGATGTCTGTCAAATGGAATTAACTCCCCAAATGTGGCACTAACCAGCACAATCCAAAAGCAATAACACCCCCATAAGAAGAGAAGGAGGGATAGTCAAGGATATAATTGTAACAATGCTTTACCAATGCAGTCCACAGATGGGTCAGTCCAGAAAAGTCCTGTTTGTAAAACAAAATATCACCATGTTATTCACTGACAAGCGATCTTGTGGAACACCCCATCTGAGCTTTGACTGTGTGAAGCCATGTGAGATACCACTCACCCTTGATGAGATTCATGAGAAAAAATGGTAAAAAAGTCCCCGAATGAAAAAATATAAATAAAAACTTTCCAGTTACAGTCACACTGAAGTCTAAAAAATGACCACAGGTGGTGGATGAAGTGGAAATCGCATTATGATGAAGATTGAAGTGGTTTGCATGCAAGAGAGTAGAATCTCCTCCATTGGATGAAGAAAACAAGGTGTTGATTGTGATGAAAGGAACAAAGAAGAATGTAGGGAAGAAAAGTCCAATTGAACCAAAAGGTAGTTACAACTAGTAAGGGTAGAAGGTGTAAGATCATGATGGGAGGTGGACTGCCATGGAATATAAAGTCAGGAACATGTGCTCTGTAAGCTATATAAAAATAAAGAACCTTGACTAGACACAGATCCAGTCAATCCACATTCAGTAGAGGGTAAAGATCTGATATAGAAGGAAGGGAAATAGTTGAAAAGGAGGAACAACCCTCCCAAGCTGCTGAAGTCTTCAGAAAAATGGAATAATTTAGTTAAACGAGGAGATATATAGGATGGTAAAGGGTACATGAAACATCAGTTGCGAAGAAATTAAAATGTCGATGCCTACAGACTTATAGAAGAAATAAATATGGTTTAAGGGGCAGATGACACAAGGAAAGTGCTTCAAGCAGAGATAAACATGGATTAGCTTGATAAGAACAGGAGAAGTAAAACTTCTGAACTTAAAAATGAAAGGTTTTGGATAAGGCCACCCAATATCCAGAAAGATCCATGTGAGAAATTATGCAGCATGATCTATAGTTGGCTTCTCAGCAGGAAACTCACTTTTAGCAGACCAAGAGCAAAAGACTTTCCACTTGCATTGGTATTCTTCTTTGGAAGATGGTTGTGTGGAATTAGCTAACAAGGAAGCAACTTGATGTGTGAAACTGGATCAGCTCATCAAAGATACAACAAAACCTAGGTGCTAAAAAACAGAATAAGTAGATTGTCGGATATGGGACTAAGATTGATGAAAAGGGGGGGAAGTAGAAGAGTGGCAGAAGGGAATTGGAGTAGTTATTATAACACTTGAAAACAAGGTTGAATTGGCCAGTAGGAAGAAGTCAGGAGGATCTGACAATGAATAGAGTAGACCTCATGAAGCAATTGGATGGAAGTTTGCACATAAAGATATTTGTGTAGCCAATATTGGCTGAAGCCTTCAACTGCTAAAGAAGGCTGTGTGTGACTGATATTTGTGTGAAAGAATATCAAGTGGGTTGATATGTTTGTTTGTTTTTGAATTTCGCATAAAGCTACTCGAGGGCTATCTGTGCTAGCCTTCCCTAACTTAGCAGTGTAAGACTAGAGGGAAGGCAGCTAGTCATCATCACTCACCGCCAACTCTTGGGCTACTCTTTTACCAATGAATAGTGGGATTGACCGTGACATTATAACGCCCCCATGGCTTGGAGGGCGAGCCTGTGTGGCGCGACTCGGGCGTGAACCTGCAACCCTCAAATTACGAAGCGCACGTCTTAAGGCGCTAGGCCATGCCGGGCCTCAAGTGGGTTGAAGTTATGATTTCTCCAATTTAATTCGCCAACCCTCAAGAGATGCCAATGAATGAGCCAGAAGTCCATGTAACTATGCAGTACTTGCTTCTAGACCAAGAAGATAATGTGCAAGAGTCCTAACCATTTGACAAAACGTATAAGGTGCTGAAGCAAGTTTGAAAGGGTAGGTCCAAGACCGATAAATCACCCCAAGATGGTCATACCAAAGATAGAAGAGCAAAGATTATGTGCTTTCAGGATGTGTAGGTAAGCACTGTAGATATCCATTTTCATTATCTGCAACCAAGGGGAAAACATCCATCTCTGAGTGAAAAAAAATTCCATGATGAACTTTGATAGATCTATAATTTTCTGTACCTTCACAAAATATCACAATTTTTCAATAACCGTTACAAGTCTTTTGTAGACAAAAGATCAGTATTTTTAATGAAGTATTTACACTAAACTTTCTCCATGAGTATGTGGAATCAAAGTGTTGACTATCCTGAATGCAAAGTGATTTTTGTATTGAGATTAAAAATACTTTCTTTCATCTGATAATGGTCAAATTTTACTTTTATGATCTCTAAAGCTTTCTAACTAAATTTCAAATATTTTAAAAGTAAAATTTTATATCAATTATTTTTCCACTCTAACTTTATACAAGGTTTAGCAATATTTTTACCATGGGAATAAAATTTGAACAGAAAGCTAATGAGACAATTTTATGAACGGAAAATAACACAATATTGCATTTTATTATATTTTTATTAGTTATAAATAACATAATGTAAAATTTCATGAAGAACAAGTAACAATTTGTTAAAGAGAAGATGTGGCAGGTGGGCATGGCAAGAAGATTCTGATTTTATAGTTTATAGGTTATAAAAACTATGCTTTCTCTGACTAATAATATTATAATGCATAATCTACGTTAAGTTCCTTACTTCTAAGAAGGACTGCATACTTGCACAATTACCTTGATATGCTTACACAACCAGCATGATTTCCCCATTCTGCAGCAACAAATGTGACACTACAATTTTCATGCAGATGGTGCCCCTCTGGTTATTGGTAAACACATGAAACACAGTTTGGAGGCATACTTACATAGACTAAATCATTCACACACCACTTTCTATGTCAACGGCGACCTCATTTACCAGACCTTATATGAGTTTTGGGAATATCTTGAAGCCAGACGCTTCACACAAAGATATTAAAAATGCAATTGTCTGGAAAGTAGTCAGCATACCAGATGAAATGTGCATTGTTGAAGAGAACCAATACACTCTGGATGCTGGAGAAGTTGCATGTTGAACAGTTACTGTGATTCATCATGTATCATGACATAGTAGAACCATGTAACAACTGAAGTATTTCGATCTCCACGGTTCCCTTACCCTGTGCAATTTTACCTTACTATTGCCATACCATTTCTGAGATACAATTTGCTGAAGTGTATCTCAGAACACCTGGTATGGGTATTAACAAGTTTATTGATAAGTGGTGAACGATGTTTCAACCTGGTTTACAGAGAGAGTTTGCAAATGACCGTTGCGGGAAACTTCGCTTAGAGAAGAGAGTACAAATAAACAAATACAGGAATGTAAAGGGCGTTGCAGTTGGATGTTCGGTTATTAATTGGTAGAGGAATAAAGGTATTCCTTTATATTGGTTTAATTGTGACTTTAGTTCTTGTATCAGTAGGGCTTCTTTAATTTTGCATTTGTTTATATGTGGAGATAGAAGCTCTACTCCCTTCTAGTCCCTAAGAATTTTAATCAGAATGCGCCTGTCTCTGGAGAGAAAAAGATTTTTCTTGATCAACTGTGTTTTTTTTATAATTAATACCATAGAAGTGGAGAAGAAAATGGTATTAAATTTTTAAACATGAAAATCACCTGTAAATTTGCTGTATATTACTCAAAACCAAAGTCAGAAGCCAATATTAATAAAGGTACTTACCTCTTCGTGTGTAACTTTGATTTTGCTTTTTACGGGTTTGTCTACTGTGTCTTCCAGAATAGATTCAAAATTGACACATTTTAACCTGAGAAATAATGAAGAAATATTTTGAATATATTTTTATTTATATATCAACAGGCTTTTCCATCTGAAAAAGAGACAATTGGAATATCCAGGAATAAAGAACTGCCTTAGTCAGCTCTATCTTATGAGACAATGTAGATTAATCAAGCAGTCAAAGCAGGATAAAATTATACATAGAGTTTACAAAAATATACTTTTTCACAATGCAATGAAACTTTACAACACATCTTAACTGATAAAATTATGAAGTTTGTTATCGATGAAAATGAACTGGGAGTTAAACATGCAGCAGAATATGTGAAGAGTGATTGTTTTAATGAGATTTAACAGGGATATGCTGCTAATTTTATTATTTATCATTGAAGTTTCATGGATGTACACTGGTAGAAACTAAACCTATTTGAAAAGCTATAATATTATTGTGTCTTCCACTTACTTATGTTTCAAAATAGTTATTGGGTTCTGTTCTTCAAATTCCACAGCTTCCACAATAACTACATCTGTGGGTCCACAGCGTAAACCTAGTTTTATGTTAAGTAACAAAAACATTACTTGTAGAAAACAACAACTAAAAACAGAACCAAAATGTACATCTATAGGTATATACAAATCACCACAAATATATCTTGGTTAGTTATGTCCACAGTTTCTTGATATCACCTTGTCACTAACACAATGTAGTTGTTCATTATGTTTGATAGATAACCTTCATAAAACAACTAATTATACAAATCTATAACAATGTTGTTCATTATGTTTGATAGATAACCTTCATAAAGCCATTAATTATACAAATCTATAACAATGTTGTTCATTATGTTTCAAAGATAATCTTGATAAAATTATTAATTATACAAATTTATAACAATGTTGACTACATACTGAGCAACATTATTACATTATATCCTGTACAGATGAAAAAAGGTGTTAAAACTTCCATACAGATAAGATGAAAGGTTGCAACACGGTAAAAATGAACACAAAGTACCTGAAATTAATTTATTCCATCTCAATGTTTTACCTTTCATTTATCTCTGTCTTTATGGATGTTTATAGTGTATATCTTTAAAATATTTTATGTATGGTGGTGATTTACTATGTTCCACTTTTTACACCTTCACCTGCCACTTCCCATCTCTTAAGAAGTATCTTTAACCTCTAATTTCAGCTGTCAGTCACTTAACTACCTTGTGTTCCTCTTAACTTCCAATGGAAGCTAACAGCATTTAATGCTACACTAGTTGTTTATTCTAAACATTTAGGGTTGTTTAAATAAAATACATATTTTTTCCCCACTCACAGCTATTTTAATTATGTTTGCATTAAATGACATTAGACCTAATTGTACTTACTAATAGATGTTACATTTCAGAATAATTATTGAACTTTTGCTGAAATAATATACAAATTCAAGATGAAATCCGCAATAGCCACAACTTTAATTATATTTCAAATGGCTCAAGAGATGGAGCTGTGAACTCAAAGTTTGTACTTGAAAAAAAACTTGGTCCCATTCTACAAGCTGCTATGGCACAGTGAAAATTGTCAAAAAATACTGTAAATACAAACACAAATCATATAACAAGAACTTCACCATGACACAGTTCTATGTTACAATTTGTTAATCATTCCAGGTGAGTCAATTTTATGCATCTGCTGTATGGCTTGTTTAAATGCAAACAATAAATACTGGATGTAACAGTTTCATACTTCAGGATTATATAGTTTCTGATACAAAATATCTCAGTTTCATACATGTAATATTTTATGAATTTGAAGCTTTGAAAATTCGAAAAGATTTTGAAACAATTATAAATGTTCATCTTTGTTGTGGATTTTAAGTTCTGGTTTTATATCTTCCTACATTCTTGTGAAAGAAAAAAAAATTAAGTCACCTAAGTTTTTCATGATTGCTAACCAAAAGGATTTATGCTAATACATGTAATAACTTTTAAATCCAATTACATTAATTTATAAACATGTATACACTTTTTTAACCTTTATTTTGGTTGAATTTATTTGTCAATTAACTCTTTTTGCAATGGGTCAAAGGCCATGTCATCGTGTTTGTTGACTTGCTTTTGAATTAAAAGATACAGTTCTTATAATATATTCCAGCTCAATAATACTAGTCATTTGAGTTCATAATTTGTATGAAACTACAGACTTTCTACTTTGGCATCACAAACATCTAATTTTAAACAGTGCTACATTCATACCAAGTGACTCGCTAAAATATACATTCATGTGTATTCTAATGTTTACTTTCAAATTCAGAAATTAGCTGATATATAATATTCAAGTTTGATTTATATTCTACAGTGTAAAACCAAACACACTGATATAAGTTCATAAAATAATAGTTCAATAAAATTTTGAATGCATGTCAATAAATACGATGACACGGCCACATGAACCATGACCTGCTGTGAAAGGGTTGAAGTTTTTTTCTATTCTGATATTTCAAGGGTACAAACACAGTATGCTTGAAATGATATTTGATATGGTTGGAAGCAAAATGATTTAAATAAGCCAATCTTATCTTCATTACCAAAAACTCATTTCTTGTATTATTATACTGTAACATTATAATTTAACTGAAGTGTAAAGATGAAGAAAGTCTTGAAAAAATCAGGAGTGTAACTGTGGCAGACATTGTTCGTAAACGTTTTTCTTTTCAGTAATGCATCATTTAGCTTAGTTTTTATCACTTTGTTGACATAGGTCAAACAGAATAAAATGTGTTTCAATCACTATCTCATGACTTTTTCAAGTTGAGATATGGGCAATTATATGACAACCAAACTGAGAAACAGTGATTGGCTAAGTATCTCTTAAACTATACATGTGCTCATGTTTCAAGGTCACGTGGTGGGCAGAGCACAGATAGCCCATTGTGTAGCTTTGTGCTTAATTAAAAACAAAAAACAAAATAAAGAATGAGATATTTATTACATGATCTTTACATTAAACTACAATCTATTTTTTCCTGTTATATTGTTTTTGTTTGGGTTTACTTAAATTGTCTACGTTATGATTCAAAGATCTTTAACTTTGGATAAAGCTTGAGTGTCAGGAATGTTCATATTTGCTTGTTACATTGTCTAGATTCTGATTCAAGAATCTTAACCTTTCGAACTAAACTTACATTTGATGGGTATCTTTATTTCTTAATCTGTCTCTATTCGAAGAAATAAAATTGTGCTTAGTTTACATAACGATCAAGTGCAAGGTTACTCAGCATGTTACAAACACCAACCTTTAGTCAGCTTAATGTGGACATTCTGAATCCCTCCTGGCTGAATTAGTCCCCATGGTGGTTCAACATGATATATCCCAAAATTATTTGTCTTTAACTGCAGGAAAACAAGTGTTAAACACATATAAACACACACATATGTAATTCTAGAACCAAATTACATAACAATCTTCATGATTTTCGACATAAAAAATGAGCATCTGTTGAAATATAAATAGCTGTTTACATTTTACAGTTACATCTTCCATCTCTTTATTTTAAAAGAAATACAATAAAAAGGTGGCATTTTCAATGAAATATGAAGGTAATTTGCCTTACCTCATATCCAACACAATTATTTGTGATGTTGATGAGTGTCAGACACACAGGAGCAGGTTCAGAGCTAATGCTCTCTGGGAAATCCAGTGTTGCTGCTGGGCTAGAGACAATATAATATTAATTGGCACATAACATCAAAATGCACCATAATTAACAGATATTACATTAATTTTGACCTAAAGACTAAGTAGTTGAAATTCTAAAAATGTTTATGTAAATTACTCGTAAAGTAAAATACAAAACATTACTTTTACAAATGATATTAAACTTGTTTAATCATTTTTCAAACATTTCTATACTTAATATTTTCACAATTCTCTTTATAATAAAACTTGTTGATGTACATGTATAGTATTTTATATATGGACTAATTCAAAATTTACTTTCGAAACACATAACATATTTATATACAGAATTTCCTGCAACATTAAAGCTAGTACTTTCCAAAATAGCTAATATTTTATTAAAATAAAACCTTCAACAGGAACTAAAACTTACCAGATCTTCAAAAATGAACCAACAGCAATGATTTCCCCTGGGAAAGGAGGTGGTGGGGAAGGAATATCTTGGTCTTGAGGTACCTAAAATTCAAAATACATTAAACACCTTTATTGGAAAACAGTGCATTCAAGCTCACTTTTCAACAAGTATAACAGGTTATTTAGCTGTCATAGTGTACTAGTTTCTCTAACAAGTTAAGCTAACATTTACAAATACAGTAGTTTAAGAAAAAAACAATCAAAATAAATAAATATCTAACTTAACACTTATGGCCCAACAAAATGTTCAGAGAAATTTATTTTCAAGTTATTTTAAAACCATTTTCACATTAAAACACTTTTCATACAAATAAATCAATAAAAAAACACACATCTGCCCATTCTTCCAACATTAACAGTTCCACATATGGTTAGGGTATTTAGAAATGTCTGTGTACATTCTTAATCCATAGTAATTTGGTTAAAATTTCATTTAAATTTGTGTAATTCAGCACAACTCATGATAATATTAAAAAAAAAGGTGGGGATATTATTGGTCAATTAACTTATATGAGTGTATATATAAGATTTGCTACTCTCTTACTGTGCTGCCCTCAATATATGAACTGTTTCCTTACTTATGCTACAAAGCTTCTGCTCCTTCCTGCTAGAATTACTGTATGTCATCATGTCTCTCAAATAATTCATCATTCACCATCTCTTAACTAATAGCAGCATGATTTACTCATGTGATGCATGTGGCTCACTCTACACTCCTCTACCACACCATCTCTTCAAAGTTTGATAGAAGATATCAGATCCAGAGTAGTGGGGAGAAAGTGTGATGGAGGAAAGAACCTACCAGAAGTACATTTTTTTCAGTTCACGAAATTTATAACTTCTGATATGGTATTTACCTCCTCATACAAGATTAACTGGAATCCTACACTGAGATTGAGGGTCTGGAGTGAGGGAACAAAACAGGTAGCCCTGAAAGTGTCGAAAGGGCCCCTTGATAATGAGATATATCTCTGCACATCTTCTCTTCATACACAAGTGCAATGTTAAGACAAAAGTGCAAAAATTGAAAGGTGCACATCCAAGTGGGAGAGAGCTATATAGGAAAGTTGTCCTAACCAGAGTAAGCAAAGGTAACTCAGTCTCACAAGAGTAAAGTAGTTAAACAAGGATGTGTCCCTGAGTTTAAAGTGGCTAAGGCAAAGCAGACCATACTTGGTAAGTAAATCACATCCACAACCTTCTCATGGGGCACTATCATACTGTGTTCACTTCAAATCCAAAAATCCACTGATCTAAAAATTAACAACTAGTTTACAACAGACGTCTATCACATGGAATCAACTCCCCAAATGTGGCACTGACCAGCATTATTCAAAGGCAATAACATCCCCACAAGAAGAGAAGGAGGGATAGTCAAGGACATAACTGTAATAATGCTACATACTACAACTATGATCTACAACACAGATACACCAATCAGGAGAGAACGATAGACAACTTAACTTCCGTGAGTACTTGTGATGATTGGTTAGTTCTGGTTCAAAACCTCCTTCTGGGTACTGACATATATGTGAGGGTAGGATGACAGTTTCCAATCAAGGGGATGAACTGCAATTTTGACAGCTCAACTTCAGTGTTAAAGTAAATGGTATCAGGAGGCCATTTTATATAGTAAGGTGATGGGTTCAACTCCATTGGTCATATAAAATGGTATCAGAATGCCACATCTCATCTACACGAGCGGAACATTGCTGCCCTACTCAAGAGAGAATGGTTGTTGCCATCTTTTTTGTGGAACCCCTTCAAGTGAGTGCCCTTCACAATCAACCACCCCCAGAAGCTTGACACTGGAAATTGGTAAGAATTCCCATACTCTACTTGAAGAAAGGAGAGTGACAATACAGTGAAAAGTCTGAAGAAATTACATCATTTAAGGTAGTAAAATGGGCGACTATGAAATCTTATCCTGAAAGGAAGACCTGATTAAATGGTTCACATGAGGCATGGCAAAGATGGGCAACAATTCCTTTCTGCCTTACCTACATGGGTGGGACAGTCCAGAAAAGGTCTGTTTGTGAAGCAAAATATCACCATGTTATTTGCTGTCAAGCAATTTTGTGGAACACCCCATCTGAACTTCGACTTTGTAAAGCCATGGAAGATAAAATGGAGATTTACAGTTAAAGAATACCATGTGAGATACCATTCACCCTTGATGAGATTCATGAGAGAAAGTGGTAAAACATTGTAAAAAATTTCCTGAATGAAAGAAAATATAATTAAAAACTTACCAGTTACAGTCACACCAAAGTATGAAAAATGACAACAGGTGGTAAATGAAGTGTAAATTGTCAAATGATGAAGATGGGAGTGGTCTACATGCCAGACAGTAGAATCTCCTATATATATATATATATATGCAAAAATGGCTCGTTTGGGTTGAGAAAAGATTTTACACAGAAAAGCGAAGAACATTTCGACCTTCTTTGGTCATGGTCAGGAATCTTGTCGAAACGTTGTTCGCTCTTCTATGTAAAATATTTTTTCAACCCAAACGAACCGTTTTGCATATATATTTCTCTACAAGTGGGTTTTCTCGACATCATTGAGTAGAATCTCCTCCATTGGACGAAGAAGACAAGAAGTAAGAAAAGGAAGGTGTTGAATGTGATGAAAGGAAGCCTGCGAAAAGGCACTGGAGGAAGAAGGTAGGGAAGAATAGACCAATTGAACCAAAAGACAGATACAACCAGTGAGTGTAGAAGGTGAAAGAACATGATGGGAGGTGGACTGCCAAGGAATATAAAGTCAGGAACATGTACTCTGTAAGCTATATAACAATTGAGAACCTTGACTTGACACAGATCCAGCCTATCCATATCCAGTAGAGTGTAAAGATTGGATATAGAAGGAAGAGAAATAGTTGAAAAGGAGGAACAACCCTCCCAAGCTATTGAAAAGAAAGGAATAATTTGGCTAAATGAAAAGATACATAGAGTAGTAAAGAGTACATGAAACATCAAAAGCAAACAAATGCAAATGTCGATGCCCACAGGCTTATAGAAGAAGGAAATATGGTTTATGGGACAGATGGCACAAGGAACGTGGTTCAAGCACAGGTAAAGAAAAAATGCATTAGCTTGGTTAGAACAGGAGAAGTAAAACTTCTGTACTTAATAATGAAAGGTTGTGGATAAGGTTATCAAATATCCAGAAAGGCCCAGGTGAAAAGTTCTCCAGCATGTCGAATTTTATCTGTGCAATTGAGCAAGATAAGTCTGATACCAGCTGCTGATATACATTTTTCTTGGAAACAACAAAAAGTCAGAAATACCCCCACCCCCAAAGGATGGAAAACTATTTTGATTGCCCACTGCAAAATCAATGCTCAAACTGATTCTGACAGACGCTAGTTGGTCATGGAAGAAAAAGAAAGCAAGGATAAACAGGAGATGGGGAAAGAAACTGAATAAGATGCCAGTGAAAAAGGAACTCGACAAGCCAAGCAACTACTGAACCCAAACAGATAAGGTAGTCACTGGTACTGGTGGGGATGGGAAGAGTAGGCCCTTGAGGAAAGCAATGAGAAGTACCCCTGATTATAAGGAACATGTAAGGACAAGAAAAAAGAATAGGAGGCATATGAGGTTATCAAGCTACAAAAATCATAAGGGTTGATTGTTAATGAACAGATTTCATTTGAGGCTTGATATATTCAGGAACTGTACAAAATAAATACATCTCAGAAAAGGTGCCAGACGTAAATCCCTAAATTACAGAAAGGATAAACTATCCTAAACAAAAACTGCATCCCATCCTACAAGATTAATATCCCAACAATAAAGTAACCATGTATGTGACATAAGAGCCAAAGATGCAATGTGGGCTAAAGTGGAGGACAGAAAGGTAAGGATATCTGCAGAAAATCCCTCAGGATTTCTCTCAAGAGTCTCAGATACAAAATTAATTGAAGAAGAACACCATAAGAAGGTGGTTAGGGTAAGAAAGAGCAAACTGATAAGAAGTCCTTGGAGGGGAAAAAAGAATGCTGATCTCTTTATTTAATTGCAAGACAAACTGATGAGCATCTACTCAAATATCAAAGAATGTATGAAAAACCATAAAAAAACATGATAAATGAGAAATAGGGGAAAGTGATAAATTCCCACAAACCTGAGACACAAAACTGGTAAAGAACAAATTTGGCGTAGATTTTTCAAGCTGTGAATGAGAAGAAATGGCTGACTCTGGAAATAGGAAAAAGGATCAAAGTCCTCATTTTACTGTATACAGGAACCTGGACAATGTCTGGGGACAAAGGTTGACCCACGTAACATTCTATCTCCTGATAATAAAAGCAGGTAAATCCATCATCAGGTCAAAAATAATGCTGGTGTGACTTCCAAAGTGGTAACATGTACTTCAGAATTTACTGCACAATAAATCCAAGAGTGAAAATGTAGTTACAAAAATGAACTGATAAATATTAATATATGAATTGGTGGAATGAATGAAAGTAACCACTTAATATTTTAAAACCTTATCTGCCGCATTGGAAGCACAAGCCAACCAAGAGATTACAACTGAATACAAACTGTACCAAATGAGAAGTGATGGTTCGATAGTGGAGTGTTGAGGGAGTTAAGTGACGTGACAATGTCATGTTACTGTTGCTTAAGAGGTGACACATGATGAGTTACGTGAAAAACATGGTGAGATATTGTAATTTCAACAGGGATAGGAGTGGAAGGCTTGTGGTACAAACAAAGTTCATATATAGAGGACAGCACTAAACAAGAGAAGCTGATCTTGGGAGCAATGTGTACTGTATCAAGATTTGTTTTCTTACTTTGTGTCCAAAAAACAAATTTTACCATACCAAGTGAACTAAAATTTAAGTGAATTATATATTCCCTCTGTTAAACCAAGAGAGCGAATAATATGAAATAAAATAAAAAAAACTTTAGATGGCCAAATAAATTTATACTTGCCTTTTTTTCACTTTGTTCGCCTTTTGACTGAATGACATCATAGTCCAGGATACACTACGTGAAAAAAAATAAAACAAACTATTTTTTATATTTGTAAAAGTGCTGGTTTGAATCAATGAACATTTTATTACATACTGAGAACATGGCATACTTGATTTACTTTTATCTTTGCAGGAAATTTTAAAAGTAAATCTATCATTATTCATTGAAACATGTCAGATACAGTTTTAAATAATTGGAAATTGTAGTCCATATAATTAATATACATTATCTCATTAAATAACACATTTAGATATGTATTTAATTAGAAAATTTTACAATTCATTTATGCACAAACACTTACATAAATACATACTGTAGTGACACAATTTTATTTATACAGCTTCAATAAATAATTTAAAATTTATTTACAGGTGTACAACACATCTTCAATGTCACTTCAGCAAAGTTCAAGTAAAAAATATGAACTTCCCTAAATGATGTACGTATGGTTTAATTATGCAAGTCAATGCTTCGGTTAGTCTGTCAATCTTAATTGTAAATACAAACATTATATTTCAACATGTCATTTAAATACACATTTTGTGCTGCTATTATTAACAGCTTACATCAAGAAAATATTTTGAGTTTTTTTTAATTACATATTTACACACAGGAATGAAAACAGAAAAAAAGAGTGGAAAATAAGTGCCAAAGACTTTGCATTTGAAAAACTCATTCAAATATATAAAAAACCTTTAAAAGTAAAGTACACATACAGAACCTCCCAGGTAGGTAGGCAGCTGGTCAAGAGCTATATAATTGTTAATAGAAGATTTGTTGATAAACTTAAATCTTCTTCTTGTTTTAGCTGGTAGCCTGATCTTTAGAATCTTCCAAAAGGCTGAAATAATAAAAAGTGTCTTCAAATATCCATTAAGTGCACCCTTAGTATTACTGATATGAGCACTAGGTCAGATTCCTGAACTAAGTCTGCTGAAATAACACTCAGAATTCACTTTCCTCACAATGTAATCATTCTATTAGTTTCCCTACATTTGCAATAAATAGAATCAAGTACATGTTATGGCCTATACCCATTACATTAACTTCTTTGCACTTTTAGATTTACATTATCCTTACTCTAGATTCATATCCCAGCTGTTAAAATTAATGCCACAATAAATAACAATCACAAGACTTTACATTGTAGCTACTTATAGATATACAACAGTATCTAATACCTGCCATGTCATGCAAAACAATATTGGTAAAAATACATCCAATCTCAATCAATATATTTAACACCAGCCTAAAAACACATTGTTAACCACAAGCGAATACAAAGCATCTACAACACAAAAATAAAAATATGTAAAAATGACCTAGCCATAACATAACCATCTAAAGCAACTACAAGTTTCTCAACATTTTTAGTTTCATGTATGCTGGGATAAATATGAAAAGAAAAAAACACATACCTTTACACAACCAAGGCATTTGATAGAAATATATGTAACCTGGGAAATAAAAGAAAACAATTTGATCAGAAATTGTTTTATAAAAGGTTATAAAACTTCTCAATAAAGCATTTAATACCTTATAAAAGTTTCTTAAAATAAATTACGAGAACATAACTAAAATGTTGTCATAATTTTGACAAAGATACTCAAACAAATGTTTAAAAAATGGCTCATCAATAATGCCATATGTATTACTCTTAGGAATTGTGACTTGCCTCAAAAATTATGGTACCAATAAATTTTAGTAAAAGCAATAATGTTTCAAAAAATCATTTTAAATCATTTACTTTTTCTACTTTTAATTGTCAAATTGTTGCATATGAAATGCAGATATTTAAAGGAAAATGTGAAACTAGTACATCTTTTTGTTGTCTAATTTATTTAATCAAAATAAGCTTCTTATTTTTCTACCAATGAGTTTCAAGTTTATAAATTCCACCTTTAAAGAACTGGATGTATTTTGATATGATGAAATCTTTGAAGGCAGATTCAACATTCTTTTGGTTTGCAAAGTTTATCCTTTAAAAAATGTCCAAATGTTCAAAAAAAATAAGTGATAATCTTTCAGGGAATGACCTGGTGAAAATAGTAAATGAGTTAAAATTTCATTCTGAAGTTTATTTAGCTTTTCAACAGTATTGCATGAGACATGAAGTTGAGCATTGTTATGAAGCAGTATGGGAACACTAAAATTCACAATTGCTGGATATTTTCATGGCAACTACTGATGCATAATTTCCAGTTCACAACAATATTTCTCTGCTGTGATTGTTTCTTTTGGGTTTAAAAATGAATAATGGAGCACTCTTGATGATGACCTGACCACTAAACAATGACCATACGCTTCTTAGGGTGAAGAGCTGGTTTTGATTCTTCTTCAAAGCCAAGCCACCATCCAAATTGTTATTGATTATCATAAAGAATCCATTTTTAATCATAGGTGAAAATTCTATGCAGAAACAAGTCATTTTGTTGAGCAAGGAGTGAGGAACAAATTTCAACTCATCTCATTTGATGGCTTTTCAATCAATTCGTGAGGTCCCCTTTTATCAAGCTTTTTCATCTTATCAATTGCTTTGTATTGTTTGGAAGCTGTCGAACATTTAACATTAAGGTTGTCTGCAAGTTCTCTCATGGTTTGGCAGGTGTTTGATTCAACAAAAACTTTCAATTCTTCCTCATTATTGGATGTATATGGGCACCTCCAAGGCTCATTTTCAAGGCTTGTCTTACCAGAACAAAATCTCCTAGACCAACAATGTGCTGTGCACTCATTAACTGTGCCATCACCTGTGCATTTCAACAGAAAACTTAGAGAATATTCTCAATAAAATGTCGATATTGGGAAAAAAAATTCTGGTATCCCTTTCAACAAGATACTGTAGTATTTTCACTTGGTACATATCTTAATATCCACCATTTCAACTTGAGATTCATCAATATTATGTTGGTTTTATCATGTATATCAAAATTGCACTTGAAAATTGTTTTCAGTTCCAGAAAGTTTACACAACTCTGAGTAGCAATAAAAAAAATAATAGCACAACACTCAAATTTTACTTCAAGAATTACACAAATAACATTTATACATTTTGCAAGAGGATATGAGTGTGAAATAATAGTCTGAATTAATTTCTAATAAATAAAGTCATGAAAGGTGAGTCATATACTTACCCAAAGCAAAAGGAAAATAGTATTTAAATAGGGTTGTTATATACATGATCAGTTCCATATCCTGTTTCAGAAAAAGAATAAAAAAATCAATTTCCAAACACAAATCACCATTTAAGAGTAAAAATATCTGGTTATGATAAATCACAATATTAAAATAAGATGGAAAAAAATACCAAAAAAAAATGAAAATTACGGACATTTAAATACACATTTCAACTAACCATGCAAACCAAATGAGAATATGTCATAACCCAATAATATTCAAAAAATAAATACAAAGCAATCTTTAGAAAAGCAAATAAAACCTTCTTAAGCTGCTAGAATGCCAACTACAAAAACTAAACAAAAATAATGTGTCATATGGCAATAATATTCAAAGATAGAAAAATAGAGCAAGCTGACAATTTTAGAAGAACCAATAAAACTAATACTGCTGGTACAATGTGTACTTCAATTCCTTTACTGGTCCAGTAACTGTGAAAGTGTTCTTTAGTTCTAATGACATTTCATTTTTTCAAAGTGCACTGAGAAAATAGGTGTAATCATAAGTTTTACAAATTTATTTTGCTTTATCTCTTTGGAGTTGGTGAATCTTAAATATTCCTTTGCAAAGCAAGGAGTAAATATTTGTTTTTAGTATTCATATGTTTAAAGCAAACTAAATTTTATATTCTAAAAAAGGGGTGTAAACATGTATCTGATTTCAATGTGTGGATTAAACTGTGCCTCAAATGGAATTAAATGTCTTCACATAGTGACTCACTGTCTTGTGCAGAATCACTACAATGTTGTTTTAAAAATATCAAACTGTAACATGTTATGAATGTTTACACTGTTCGGCATTTCGTGAAGTGTTAAATTAGTAGTTTCAAAAACTTTTCAATTCATCTTACTTCTCTGTGCAACCAAACCATTAAATATGACAACTTCATCATAACTAGTAGAAGCTGAGGATAAACAGCAACCAAATAATCTGTGAGAGCTTGTTGAATGTTTGTCTGAAGCCAATATTAAACTACCACCATTTACTTTACAAGCTCTTATGAACAATGCAACTTTGCTCCATTTCTCTTTTTCGAATAACATTGCCTGCTCATAAAGCATTCTCCTATTTTCATAATTACTTAGTGAACATAACACTGAAGCTTGCTTTGTGTACTGTGGAAGTTAGAGACATGACATATCTGTGAATTCTAAAATAGTGGGATAAGGTCAAGAGGTTTGGATATAAGAGGGATAAGGTATGGTTTTGAGGTATAATCCCTCACCATTAATAACCTAAGATGCTTTAGACATTTGGATAGCATGTGACACCCCATGACAATTAATTATTTAGTAATATAAAGTAAACTAGCTGGATATTTATTTATTTGTTAACTTTCATTTTTCACCTGAACATGAATGTGAGGAAAAGATGGCATAGAGACTGAATCTATTCCTTGATTCACTGTTCATTTCTATACATGAAAACGGTTTACCAATTTTCATAACAAAATCTATTTATATACACATAAGAATCTCAACTCTTTCCTCATAATTTAAGTTTTAAAATATTTTGGCATAAAATTTACCAACAGAAGAAGCAGATGTATACAAATTTTGAAAGATGAATTCAGTTACAAGTTACACGAATATCCTACAATACAGTAAGAATCTAATTTTCTCAGTGTCTTACAAAACCATAAGTTCTGTTTCATTTAATAACAAAGAAAAAAACTGAAGAAAATAGAAGCATGATAATATCAATGTTAGTATCATGAGCAAAGGCTCACTCAGGTTATAGGGTCTAGCAACTTTGTATATGTTGTTCAAACGTCATAAATTAATATTAGAATTCAAGTAGTACTTTACATGGAATTTTTTCTCATTAATTTCATGCTGCAGAGGTTAATAGAAAATGAAAAAAATGGATATTTAAATTCAGTCTGGAGAGGGCATTATGTGTACAAGAACGATTTATTATATAAAACACAAAAGATGATATTAAGTGAACTTAGCATATTTAGCCACTCAGATTATAAGAAAATTTTCTGTAATTACTATTACGTTTCAAAATCCTCATTCTAGGTTAATTTCTGAAAAACAAAAAACATTCAATTCTGAAATTTTATTCAGATTTTAATTTTATTCTTTATCTATTGTGCATAAAATGAGTTTAATTTCATCTGAGATATCTTTAGTATCATAAATGTCACTCTGAATTACTATTTTACCACAGCACTCATATTGGCCTATTTTTTAATTTCTGTAGAACCTTTACATTAATCAATTATTCTTTCATTTTAGGGATAATAATAACAATAAAACATTTTAACATCTTTGATACAAAGATGGTGAGTAGGAAGATTTATTTTTTAGTAATTATTATTATAAAATATTTAAAACGAATATTCACCAAAAGTAAAATATAATGGCAAGTGCAACAATAAAAGTGTGAATGAGTGTGGCACTTATTTCTATGTGAAATTAATTTAATCCAAGACAAAACATGTTCTATAAGCACAACTAATAAAGTACAATAATAAAAGTGTGAATGAGTGTGGCACTTATTTCTACATTAAATTAATTTACTCCACAAAAGAACGTGTTTTATAAACATAATTGCTTGAGAAACGCTTCCCATACAGCCCAATTTCACTTTTTATATTATATACACAGTAAAATATCATTTTGTCAGACTATTTTCACAAAAGTTCCTTGACTTCTGACTTAATATTACAGACACCATTAACCATTAGATATTTTTATGATATGAAACACAGTGTGAAAAGATTTTTGTTAAAAACTAATCTGAGTGCCCAAATATATGGAACTGGCATTATGGTAAATAAGGAGGAAGTTCTAGCATAGTATTGTTTACAATGACCCTCACATCTAGTATCACTCAACAATCAAGGGTAGAGGCTCATTCCCAGTTGAGACTGTCAGTGACCTTATTTGTAGTGAGATGCTGCCTCAAACTCCTTTTATTTCTATATATTTAGTTCATTGGTGTTTTTTCAGGTAGCTCTGAGGCTGCATTCACTCCCATACTTTTTGGCCATCAAGTATGGTGCAAATTGAAAAGCAACTGATGAAAGACCCAAAACAAAACACATTCAATGAATGAGAGGATAGACCTGATTTGCCTTCATACCGGAAATGATAATCCAGGAATCCATACTATATTTTGGCTGATCAAATGAGAATTCTTTTTAAAGGAAAATCAACAAGGCAACATGAATAACTCTCAAATTATCTCCAGTGATCATTCCACAAAGAAATACATTTGTTAATGCTTTGTCAAGAAAAAGTGACAACATTGTCTGAATAAGGTTCTTATTTACAGCAGCAGGACAGAAAACATATGATGTTGGTGGAAAGTGTCACAAGACAGATATCTCCAAGAGCAGTTAAGTGAGGTATAACAGACTGATACAAGCAAGAAAAAATCAGACCAATGCTCAAATGGACACAAGAGGAAATTGGTAGTTGAGTAACAACTGTAGTGTAAGAGGAGGTAAGTATGCTTTGAAATAATATTTTTTGTAATAATCTTCTTTGCATATACTTTTTGTTTATTACTGAAACAGAAACCCCTATGGATAAAATATAAACATCAGCCATTATGTTTATTTTTGAACCATTGACCTGGGAATTTATAACAAACATTTACATTTTTCTATGTACTTATTTCTTTGGAATTAAAAAATTTCAACTACACAACATGTTTTTGAACTTAATATACTCTGAAAATCATACCATGTTTGAACGATTAGAACTAGTACAATCCATCAAGAGGGAAATTCTCCCTCCATTGGATTCTCGATCCAACTTTTCTATCCAGCAAGCTATAAATTTCTTTTGTTCCAGCAGGGTGGAATAATTTTTCTTGTGATGTTTAACCTTCATTACCACTGGAAAAGAAAACAAAAAAACAACAATTATTTTAAACATTTACAAAACACTGCTCCTATCCTGAAGGATTTTTGTTGAAACATATCTTCTGATAACTATTCTTCATTACAGCATGAATAAGGTTTTTATAAAAAGAATAATTATAATGCTGAAAATAACAAAAAAGTACTGTAAGAAATAAAAACTTAAAATAGTCTTACTGTTTTTCCATAACCATGTAATTTAAAAGTTCAGTATATTCCAAAATACTTCATTATGTACAGTCTAAAAGTATGTAAACAAACATAAAATGATCTCCATGACGTCATGTGAAAATTGCATACTACTTTCCAGAGTAAATTAGAAGGCATCATTAAACAAATTTACTTAAAGCCTGTGTGCCCCCAAAAAACCTACATAGTGGATTCTACATGCTTTGAGGAGATGTGACAAGAATAGCTCACATAACTGGTCACTACTGTTGCAAGACAGATGCAAATGTGTCCCAACACCATTAGAAGTTATCTTTGTATCACAGACCACAATGGTGTAGCTAGACAAAAGCCATTCTTTATTACAGGCAATATCATATGTTGCTATAAACCCTACTGCTTTTTGATACACTGTAATATTTTTCCTATGAGTCCAGATTTTCAAAATTCTTGTGTGACTACGTATCTAGTACTTGGTCTGGTTAAATTTAATTTTATGGCAGGCGAAATATTTCTAAGATAGCTAACACTTCAGATTTTGGAAAAAAATCAATAAATGTGTTCTTGACGAACGGCAAAAAACAGTGCCATGTAAAATTGAATCTACATCCAAAGTCATTAAATCTAAATGTGCTTTTGTTTTTCTGAAGCAAACATAAAACATTGCAACAAGAGCTGCCAAGGTCAATGATATGTAAGAACTTAAAAATCTTACATTACAAAAATTAATCAGTATTTATTTTTTAAAAACATGGATTCTTATCTGATTAAATGGCATTATTAAGCTACACTAGATGTATTAATTTCCATTTCTAGATCTATACGTTTGTTTAGAGTTGTAATTAAATATGGTTGTTTCAAATCTACTTTCTCAAACTAAGCCTAAATTTTGTTCTTTATTCTAAATGTGAATTTTCGAAAATAAATGTTTTTGTTCAATTCTGGTGTGTAATTCTCAATGTGGAAATTTTACTCACATATTCTACACCCTGCTTTATCACAGCTGAATGGAAAGGTAGCCCCAATCGTCCCAGGTCATCAGAGACTCGGCGAACACATTTTCCTTTCCGAGATCTAGAGGATAAAATGTTATAACAATGTTGACTATTGCATCCAAATTAAATCAGTAATTATTGTTTGATCAAATTTGCAATTATAACAAAAAACACTACATTAAAACATTTTAATACAACAAAAAGTGAATCAAGCCATCTCGACAACAACAAAAACGAATACTGACAAAAGACAATTAATACATCTATCAAAGATTACAATGAAGAACATAACTATGTATATAAATTATTATTTTAATCATTGCATTAATATTTTACATATAAAACTTATTCATCAGAACTTTCAAAGAAACTATTAATAGCATACACCTAGTTATTAATAAAATCATTGCACAACTCTTTCACATGAGGTGAGAAATTAATTCTAAGAAAATTACCTAGAATAAGATTTTAAAAGTTGAAACACAGGAGTCACATATCCAAATCATTTTTTGTAACTCACCTTCTCTTTCAGAAATTAAACGTGTTCAACTTTTAATCTCCCTTTTGTTTGAACAAATATAATTAGAAAAAAATATTTAATCTTCCAACACTTTGTAAGTTATATTCTACTTTAAATGAAGAATCTTTCAGAATAAAGTACACCCTACTACTGAACAAAATTTTAATGAATGCGCCCATAATTAATAAAAACAGCACAAACGAAGCAATTCATCAAGTCAGGAAAAATGATTCGTTTGTAAAGTAACATGATTATTCATTAGGAATCATGCATTCTCTTTAACCTTGTTTTATCCTTGACTTTAAGTTTTGCTGAAACATCCTTACTGTGTTTACTTCTTTTAATTATTTAAATAACTGTTTCAAACCTTACTTTTCTGGAAACCAGTCACGCTATTAAAAGGAAATTATTCATTCCCTTAACTCTTTTGACAGCTTGAATCAAATCACCTCTAATCTTCCTACATGCACATATCAAAGAATACATGCACTTTATTATAATATCATTGCCAATGCTTTTTAAACCAGAAACCATTCTTATAAATAGCTCTTTCCAAAACACTTTTTCAAAATCAATATTTTTCAACAGTACCTAAAATTAAAATAGTATCAAGAAGGTATCTGAATTATTGACAAACACAAATAAAGACTAGATACTGAAATTTGTAGTATACTCGCCACATTTTTAATTTGGATTCATATATGAATACATGAACGTATGCTATTTTAGGTATGGCATTCAGCTGGACAGTGGTAGCAACATTGTTTCTCAGCAGTCTTTATGGCAAGAGAATAACCAAATCAATACATTTCAGTGATGTTCCATAATTCAATAGACCTTAAGCATCATATGATTTCACTTGATAATGATAACAGATTTTGAACTGAAATATTCGGTGTTTGGAGTCCTAATATCATATTTATGTGCAAATATACAGTTTTTTAGTAAGCAATATGTGATTCAAGTGTTAATGCTATACATGTTTTGAAAATACTTCTCCTTCCCTCAATTCTTTCCTATGGGATTAGAGTATCATGTGATCTTCTTCCATTTAAATCTGTCATTTACCACACCTTAATTCATGTTAACATACATTTCCACCTGAAAAGTTCAGTACTGAAATTTTAAAATTGGTTAGAACTTGTTTAAAACAAACAAGTATAATTACGTATAGAAAGAGTGATTTATTGGAACCTTTCTTTGAGGGCTTTATTGGCTTTTTAGTTCACATACACATACACTGTGCTATTATCAGATCAAAGTGATACCAAATGTTAACAATGAACACAGAATAAGAAAACAAAATCTGAGATAAAATGTGAAACAAAGTCAAGTCCTTAACTACTGTTTTTGTTTGGATAAGGAGATGCTGTTTCTTTCCTCTCTAGATTTTTGTCATTTCATTTCTTTGGGAATAAAAACTTTATCCAAGTTAACTGCTTCAAGGAAACTTTAAACCCAGTTTTCAGAAGTAAATAATTGTATTCAAAAATAAAACGTGTTTACTTTGTCCTGTGGCAGCAGACAAGCAATGTATACTTCTTGGAAAACCTTTGTGTAAAAATTATAATTAGATAATAGGCTATATTATGTAGGACAAACTTCCCACCCATGAAACACCATAGACCACAATATAACAAATTTTTGAATGAAATTGCCCATTTTCATGCTCATGTTTTCACTGATGTTGAAATTATTATTTTACACAATGTCGATGACTTATAAATTAATTGGAAAAGAGAATTACTTGTGTTACAATATTCAAGACACTATTCCTGAGGTATTAGCCAAAACTTCCAAAATAACGTTGTTACTCACCCAGAAATACTTAACTGCATCCACATTCTTTACATAAGCATAAAAGATAAAGGGGCAACTATCACAATAATTGTAAATGAGTTGTTTTCAATGAATTTTATAAGACCCAACACAAATCTTCCAATTTTTCAATAGTGTTATTTACTTTTACTTCAATACTGCTTTTAATCTAAATATTGCAATGAGGTACTCTATGGAGGTACTATTTTTTAATTTTAAAAACACATATACAAAAGACTTAATTACAAACCTTATCAAATTAAGATTTGGTGTAAAATCATTCTGTTCTTGTGGTTTCACGATGCACAGAAAAAAATAAAAAAAATGCTTCATTGTAACTGATTTCAAACATAAAACACTAAGTGATCTGTCTACACTTTTTCATGCAAAAAATTGGGTTTTGATAACTGCAGTAAGCACAGTAGAGATGGTTTAACAACAAACAAACAAAATAGCCTAATATTCTTAATTCAGAATATTCCTAATCATTATTTTCAGGTGAAAAACCTTTACCAAGTCCAAGTTGTAAATACAAAGTTCCAATAAATCCTTGAATTTTCAATTATAATACATCTGTCAACATTTTAAATCCCACTGATACTTTTTGCCATCAAGTCACATAGGTGACCTTAAACTTTTAAAAGATAATGAATGTGAAACAATTCTGGAAGAAAAGCTCAACATTTAGATTTCCTAGGAATAAAAACAAAATTACTATTCTCAGGTCACTAGAATGAAATATACAGATAAATATATTTCAAAAATACAAAAGGTGTTTTTATAAATGAAAACGTCTTCTCATGTTAACTGAAAATAAACTCAATGCGTGAAATATTTCCATCTATAAACTTAACCTTTTATATCATATTTTTAAAGATTAATCTTACAAGTTCAAGAAATATTTATAATAACCCAATGTATGTATAGGTGAATGTAACTCTGCATTCAACACCAAAATGTTCTATGCTCTATCTAAAAAGAACATCAGTTTAACATGAGTTATGCTGAAAGAAAAATCAATAATAATTATGTTTTTAAATAACTTATGTATAAATACTAAAAAATTGAAAGTTTCCCTCCAATAATCTTGATTGGAATCTACCTTTTTTTATGCTACCCATCAATGGCATAAAACCATTAAATTCAGATTCATTCCCAACTCAGTAATATTTATTATTTCACCAATTGGTTAATAACTTAATCTGATCTTATATATAACATTAAAATCAATACTGATAATTCTTCAACTAATGTTATTGAATTATTAACAATAACAACAAGATACTTGTTCATGATTTTTAACTTATTTGTTTTGCTGTTACTACTCTTTTCAATGGAAAATCCTTTACAACAACTCTTTATCGTTTTATTCAATAAGATATCTCATTTACTTACAGGAATTTTTATTTAACCACTTATGACAAGACAAAACAAAACTTCAAATTCCATGTGTTTGCTTTTACTTCTGTTAATAGTGTCATTCCACATAACTTGATTGTTAGTGTTATTTTACAAATGCAAATTTTATGTTCGTCTTTAACAAAGCTAAATGACTTTTACCCCAAGTTAAATTAACTGGAAAGCTAAAATTTAATGGTTAAAGCTTTCGTACTATAATAAAATCCTATGGATTATAGTTAAATAAAAGTAATATTTTATATATTCCAAAAAAAAAGATTTTTCATCAACAAAAACTTCTCACTCATGAACTTGCCAACCTTCTGTCATCTTAAACAATAACAGTCAGGTTTGAACATGTGACAAAGTAATTCTGTCTTCCAACCTAGTGTCATTTTCAGTTTTTATATACATATAAGAACATCTAATCTTACTTTTTCTCATATTAGTTTAACCTAAGTTATTTATT
The DNA here is from genome assembly GCA_011833715.1 of Carcinoscorpius rotundicauda. NCBI lineage: Eukaryota > Metazoa > Arthropoda > Merostomata > Xiphosura > Limulidae > Carcinoscorpius > Carcinoscorpius rotundicauda. Next base: position 80,557,299 of record CM022399.1, on the reverse strand, counting down.
TTACTTTCTGATGTAAGTAAATCAGGACAAGAATACTTCAGTCTGCCAATATGTGCTGAAGCTTTTCTACAATTTACAGTATCTTACCTAATTTTTTATCATATTTAGTTATATGGTTTCATTTTCTTTGATACATTTTTTTTAATTTTGTATTTAAGGAAAAACAGGCTGTAAACACGACTGTAATTATTCAGTTTATTTACTTTTTTTGTACCTTGTATTCTGTTTCTCTGTTTTTGTATACCAAAATCTTCAGGTTTACATGTGGTTAGTTTTTCATTTTTCATTATTTTGTTACTAGAAAAATACCTTAAAGTAACTGAATACAGATTGTTTAGTGTAGGAGTTATTATTTACTCCACTCATTAATTTAATATTTCATGATTATTTAGTTTTCATACGAAGAATTTTAAAGTTAATTATTTTAAAGGCAGAAGTTATAACAAATTTGGTTATGCAATCTGGTAAGTCATAGGTTGTGTGTGTAGTTTAACTGTTGTAGTATTGTTGATGTTAGTTTTCTCAGAACCTCCAACATTTTCTCTCTGTGTGAGAAGCTACATCAGTGTCTCCTTGTCTGTTAAGACCTCAGTCAATTTATAGAACAGCTGATAAAGTGAGCACATGTTAAGAAAATGTCTGTCAGAAAAAAAAAGCTACATAGTGAAAGAATATATGAAGTTATTCAGTGTGTTAGTGAGAAGTCTTACTGAGTGATTCATATAGTGTGTTTTGCTGCTGTGTTATAAGAACGGAGATAGAAAAAAATAATTTTTCTTGGAGGTTTGGCTCTATAAAGAATTTTTGTAGAAACATTTGACTTGTCTCAAATATATTATTTAAAAACAAGTGGACTGTGTGCTGTCCGTTTGTTGTTCAAATTATTGCCAACAAGTTACAGGCACCTACAGTAAAAAATACCACCCCACAGTAGAGAATTCCTGCCACATACAGTTAATATGAATGTTAGTACATAGGTTATACAACCACTCAAGGCTTAAAAGGTATGATGACAATTTCAGCACTAAACATTTTATTTTGATATTTTCATTTCATTCTTTTGTGAATGTTGTAACTTCTGCTCCTTAACACATTGTGAAATTAAATTCTTATCCTGCATGTTTATTATTAATATATATGTTTTGTGTGTGTTTGTGCATCTATCTGATATTATAACTTAGACCTTTGCAGTGTACAATGATACCAAGTTATCATGTGATGCTCCTCTCTTTCATTGTATGTGATTTCAATTATTCATCTTCTTACAGTTTCTAACCAATTCATGTTGATTTTAAAAGTCGACTTTTTCAACCATTGGAAATGTATTGCTAATAGATACCCACACAGGTTACCATTCAGTTCTTTCTTTATATGTGACCTTTTTGCTCATCACCGTCCTTGAAAGTTCCATCTAATCTCACATGTTTCCATGTAAAATTGCTGTGTTCTTGCATTTACTTAATAAACGTAAATATTTCTCCTCTTGTTCATTTGCACTATTTCATAGGTGAGGTCTAAAACCATATTATACATTATTTTTTATTTATCTGAGTTCCTTTCAGTTGTTGTTGACCTTTATAAATCAGTAAATCATCTCTGACTTCTTCCCTCAATTAAGTCTTCTATTCACAAACCATAATAGTTTAAAAATAGTTTTAGTCATCTATTGGTAACCATACATAACTCCTTTCCTTCTTTACATACTTATGCTTCCTTAAAAGTTACTACATTTGTTTGGAATTTCCATACCTCAAGTACATATCTTCATATTTTTTAAATATTGAAACCAATTTTCTACAATATCATATACTTGTTAAAAATTCTTACTATCCTTTTGAATTAATGATCTTCTTACAAATAGGGTTTCAAAGCATTTAAGTATCGCCAGCAAATTAGACTCCATCACAGATTCTGTGACACTATTGTCTGTTAGACTGCCAACAATGTGCTTATAATGGTTATGCTTGGTGCTATAAGAATCAAATGACACACATCACATGAACAAGTTAGTTTGCACCTACAGCTCAGGTCAAAGTCTGAATGGATACAGTTTCTAATGAGCTGGTCAAACCCTATATAAGTAAAAGTTTAAGTTTTGATGACTCATGAAATTCAATATCTTAAGAATAATATCTTCTCATCAGACTAAACATAATTATTAGTTGTGTAAAGTTCAATGTATGAAATGTGTTTTCACATCTCTCTGACACACAAATAAAATTTCAGTCACAAAACATATATTTCTAGCTTTAACCATTTATCCCCCATCTCTTTCCTCCATTTAAAAACGTGTTTCTTATCATGTTCAGGCTGTTTTCAATGTCTTCTTTTGATGTTTGACAAACCTGGCACAATACCAGTTGTCTTGTTCAGCCTCTCATACATCTCTTTGATCGTATTATCTGAAATAAAGAACAAAAAAAACACATTATCAACTGATAACATTCAGGTCATTTTGTAAATGTAAATCCCATACAAGTCCCACGTGTAAAGATGAATAAATGATATCCCATTGTGAAAACTGACAACTGACAAAAGATATCCAAAGTGGAATTTGCAACACGTTAATTGAAGTAGTTTTGAAATGGAAACAAATGTAATGAAAAACCAAAGCATGAATCCCACTGTGGTAAAAGTAACAAACCACAGAGACACAACACTGTAAAAAGCACATGATTACCACAGGACCAAAAAAGAAAGTCAGGTGTGAGAAAGAACAAGTCCCAAAATGGGAACCTCCCTGACAGATGAATTAGTAATAACCATAGAGTTGTCTATGTCAATTAGCAGATGATGACAGGACAACTGTGTCGAAAAAGAGGGTAAGCCAATAAGCCACAGTCATCTCTATGATGCTGATAAGCAAAAATGCCTAATCAGATTTCAGAGAGAATTGTGGCATTGAGAACCATCACTCCAAACCAAAAAGAAAAGGCACTGATGTAAAGGTGCAAGTAAGAGCTGAAAGGTTGAGTGGTATACCCCAAGTTGTTGATTTGAATGAGCCATAACAACAGAGGGGTGTAAAGAAGTAGATGCACAAAACAACCACTAAATGCATGAATTGAAAGAGAGAATATCAATTTACATGTTGTTACAACCATGGTTCATCACAGCTTAATGAGGATGTCGGAGTTAGGTAATCCATGATATTGAATGTACCTCATCATGAAATATATCTCAGTCATGAACCTTCAAACCACACGTTCTACAAAGGGAGCTAAAGGGTCATTTTATATCAGGTCCACAAACAGTCATTTGCCTCCTCTCACCACTGAGTAAGGTGTAGAAAATTCTCTAAGAAAAAAAAAGGTATGGATCTCAAGGATTTTTTTAAATATCTATTCACATTTTACAAAGCTTATGTTGCTAAGAGTAGTCGAAAGCAGAAATGTGGTGGCTAGAGAAAATTAATTGGAATAAAAGTGCAAAAGCAATATAGCACTAAAAATCACAAAAGCAGTCAATAAAGGCAATTAGTATCTTAAAAAGTATAAGAAAACATATCAACAAAGGAAAGACTGGATAAAAATTTCACAGCAGTTATGCAAGAGTAGTAGCTCTCAGTGGCACAGAAAGGTAAGTTGAATTTCTTAAGATATATTTCAGGGCATTAGAGATTTTGCACTTCAGAAACATGCCTCAGTTACTCTTTACACTGATTTTCCACAAAAATAATTCATGCACATTCAAATATATGAATTTTAGAACACAATAAATATACAGATTACTAAAATAAAACATTCCAAAACTACTTTAAGTTTTCTCACTTTCTAACTAAGTAGTAACTAGATTAAAACTTCTATTATTGCTCAGAGCAATAATTTTCTCAACATAATAAAACTTCTTTTCTTGCAAACTATCAACCCTTTCTACATGAACTAAATAAAAACGTTAAAATTCCTGTATATTGCAAGTAAGATTTATCTATTGCTAAAAATATATCCAACAGATAAATTGATACGAGTAAATAACTGGTTTGAATGCATGAAAAGAGGAGAGATTATTCCCTGGTAAATTTGAAAATTTTTCTCTCATCTCAGTAAGTCTAGAAGATTGGAGGTTCACATATTATATTCTTCCTTGTCAATGGTTTTTGCTTTATCTTGGCTTGGCACTAAATAAGCTATAACTGTTGAGTTACAATTTTTGTTGTTGTTTTGAATTAAGCACAAAGCTACACAATGGGGCTATCTGTGCTTGAAGTTACAATATCTGTATTTAAATGGATGAGTTCAGAGAGCAGACATGACAAAGAGTGGAAAATTTTCTAAAATATTTCTCTTTAAAATTAATAAAGTAAAACTTCTGTGTTAAATTTAAATTATAAACTAAACTTTGATGTAAAATGTATCAATATCCACTGACAATAAAGTTTTTTTATTAAGTTTGGAATGTAACTGTAAAATGTTGTAATGTGCATCACAATGTCATTTAAATTAAAGAATGCCTATAAGTATATGGTTAACTCTTAATAGTACAGTAAATAAATAAACCAGAACAGTACATACACAGATTAAGCTGTGAAAACAGTTTACGTTGATTAATCTTTAAAAATGTACACAAAAAGTACACAAGTATATATGTGCATGTTGCAAAATATGAACTCTTGTTTACTGGATAATGATTCATGAGTTTAGAACAGAACAATCTGATCAGCTTGCATTGTTAAAAATAACTCTATTACTGCAGTATTTACAAAGTTAGATGTTTCGTTTGAGTAACAGAGATGATGATGTTTGTAATTTTATTTTAGTGTACTTTGTGACAGGTAAAACTTTACAAGGGTTGAAGAGATATATTTCATACAATTCTGGAAATGGATATAGTAAATCAAATTCATAGTTTTAGAAAGTATTTAAGTATAAACACTGCTTCTTTAAGCCTACACATTTCTTAACTAACTGGCAAGATAATAGTGTCCATTACCTAGTTGTCACTGCAACTGCAAAGACAATTTTCAGCATTTGAACAGCTCACGTGGTAACAACACAATAAAAAATGAATTAATGGGGTTGGTAATATGATATTAACTTCAATTTTTAATATTTTAATCATCCATAATAATATGTTCAAACTAAATTGGCATAATCTACAGCCTCTGTGGTGTATTATTATAAAAAAATTCTGAACTGTGTAATCTCCAAAAAGAAAAGAAATATCATTCTCCCTAGCCTTAAATCAATGTGTGTCTGTGTGTGAGTGTGTAGCTCTGGTTTCCAATCCAAATAAAAAATAGGTAGATAGGTTGGGATTATGTTTTATGTCAGATACTAATAAGCTAAAGTGTAAAATGTTTTTTTTTGTCTTAAAGGGAAGAAAAATACTTAAAATGTTATCAGGTCAGTTGTAAAAAATCAGGATGACCAGGAAACTAGAATCATACTTTTGTTTTGAATAATGAGAGATTAGATTTATTGTTTAAGTTCATTCACACACTTGAAAATCATTAAACAGTGATTATGCAAGTCAACATTTAGTAGCCTCATACCTTTCCAACCTTTCAGTTCTTCAGATAT
>CM022399.1:80487012-80550780 GCA_011833715.1 Carcinoscorpius rotundicauda | reverse complement strand
GGGGAAAGAAGAATGCTGATCTCTTTATTTAATTGCAAGACAAACTGATGAGCATGTACTCAAATATCAAAGGAGGTATGAAAAACCATAAAAAACATGGTAAATGAGAAATAGTGGAAAGGGATAAATTCCCACAAACCTGAGACACAAAACTGGTAAAGAACAAATTTGGTCTTTATGATTTTTCAGGCTGTGAATGAGAAGAAATAGTTGACTCTGGGGATAGGAACAAAGTATCAAAGTCTTAATTTTTCTGTATACACTCATTCAACTTAGGAGGAATCTGGACAATGTCTGGGGACAAAGGTTGACCCATGAAACATTCGATCTCCTGATAATAAAAGCAGGTAAATCCATCATCAGGGGTCAAAAATAATGCTGGTGTGACTCCAAAAGTAGTAGCATGAACTTCAGAATTCACTGCACAATAAATCCAAGAATGAAAATGTAGTTACAAGAATGAACTGATAAATATTAATATATGAATTGGTGGAATGAATGAAAGTAACCACTTAATATTTAAAAAAAACTTATCTCCCGCATTGGAAGCACTAGCCAACCAAGAGAGTACAACTGAATACAAACTGTGCGAAATGAGAAGTGATGGTTCGATAGTGGAGTGTAGAGGGAGTTAAGTGACGTGATAATATCATGTTACTGTTGCTTAAGAGGTGGCACAAGATGAGTTACGTGAGAAACATGGTGAGATATTGTAATTTCAACAGGGATAGGAATGGAAGGCTTGTGGTATGCATAAAGTTCATATATAGAGGGCAGCACTGAACAAGAAAAGCTGATCTTGTGAACAGAATGTACTGTATCAAAATTTATTTTCTTACTTTGTATCCAATAAACAAAATTTACCATACCAAGTGAATTATATATTCCTCTGTTAAACCAAGAGAGCGAATAAATGAAATAAAATAAAAAAAACTTAGATGGCCAAATAAATTATACTTGCCTTTTTTTCACTTTGTTCGCCTTTTGACTGAATGACCATCATAGTCCAGGATACACTACGTGAAAAAAAATAAAACAAACTATTTTTTATATTTGTAAAAGTGTGGTTTGAATCAATGAACATTTTATACATACTGAGAACATGGCATACTTGATTATTTTATCTTTGCAGGAAATTTTAAAGTAAATCTATCATTATTCATTGAAAAATGTCAGATACAGTTTTAAATAATTGGAAATTGTAGTCCATATAATTAATATACATCATCTCATTAAATAACACATTTAGATATGTATTTAATTAGAAAATTTACAATTCATTATGCACAAACATACTAAATACATACTGTAGTGACACAATTTATTTATACAGCTTCATAAATAATTTAAAATTTATTTACAGGTGTACAACACATCTTCAATGTCACTTCAGCAAAGTTCAAGTAAAAAATTGAACTTCCCTAAATGATGACGTATGGTTTAATTATGAAAGTCAATGCTTCGGTTAGTCTGTCAATCTTAATTGTAAATACAAACATATATTTCAACATGTCATTTAAATACACAATTTTGTGCTGCTATTATTAACAGCTTACATCAAGAAAATATTTGAGTTTTTTTTAATTACATAGTTACACACAGGAATGAAAACAGAAAAAAGAGTGGAAAAAAGTGCCAAAGACTTTGCATTTGAAAAACTATTCAAATATATAAAAAACCTTTAAAAGTAAAGTACACATACAGAACCTCCCAGGAAGGTAGGCAGCTGGTCAAGAGCTATATAATGTTAATAGAAGATTTGTTGATAAACTTAAATCTTTCTTCTTGTTTTAACTGGTAGCCTGATTTTAGAATCTTCCAAAAGGCTGAAATAATAAAAAGTGTCTCAAATATCCATTAAGTGCACTCTTAGTATTACTGATATGAGCACTAGGTCAGATTCCTGAACTAAGTCTGCTGAAATAACACTAAGAATTCACTTTCATGTCAATGTAATCATTCTATTAGTTTCCCTACATTTGCAATAAATAGAATCAAGTACATGTTATGGCCTATACCCATTACATTAACTTCTTTGAACTTTTAGATTTACATTATCCTACTCTAGATTCATATCCCAGCTGTAAAATAATGCCACAATAAATAACAATCACATGACTTTACATTGTAGCTACTATAGATATACACAGTATCTAATACCTGCCATGTCATGCAAAACAATATTGGTAAAAATACATCCAATCTCAATCAATATATTAACACCAGCCTAAAAAACACATTTAACCACAAGCGAATACAAAGCATCTACAACACAAAAATAAAAATATGTAAAAATGACCTAGCCAACAAACCATCTAAAGAAACTACAAGTTCTCACATTTTTAGTTTCATGTATGCTGGGAAAAATATGAAAAGAAAAAAACACATACCTTTACACAACCAGGCATTTGATAGAAAATATGTAACCTGGAAATAAAAGAAAACAATTTGATCAGAAATTGTTTTATAAAAGGTTATAAAACTTCTCAATAAAGCATTTAATACCTTATAAAAGTTTCTTAAAATAAATTACGAGAACATAACTAAAATGTTGTATAATTTTGACAAAGATACTCAAAACAAATGTTTAAAAAATGGCTCATCAATAATGCCATATGTATTACTCTTAGGAATTGTGACTTGCCTCAAAAATTATGGTACCAATAAATTTTAGTAAAAGCAATAATGTTTCAAAAAATCATTTTAAATCATTACTTTTTCTACTTTTAATTGTCAAATGTTGCATATGAAATGCAGATATTTAAAGGAAAATGTGAAACTAGTACATCTTTTGTTGCTAATTTATTAATCAAAATAAGCTTCTTATTTTCTACCAATGAGTTTCAAGTTTATAAATTCCACCTTTAAAGAACTGGATATACTTTGATGTGATGAAATCTTTGAAGGCAGTTTCAACATACTTTTGGTTTGCAAAGTTTATCCTTTAAAAAATGTCCAAATGTTTAAAAAAAATAAGTGATAATCTATCATGTAGTAAATGAGTTTAAATTTCATTCTGAAGTTTATTTAGCTTTTCAACAGTAATGCATGAGACATGAAGTTGAGCATTGTTATGAAGCAGTGTGGGAACACTAAAATTCACAATTGCTGGATATTTTCATGGCAACTACTGATGCATAATTTCCAGTTCACAACAATATTTCTCTGCTGTGATTATTTCTTATTGGTTTAAAAATGAATAATGGAGCACTCTTGATGATGACCTGATCACTTAAGAATGACCATACGCTTCTTAGGGTGAAGAGTTGGTTTTGATTCTTCTTCATAGTCAAGCTACCATCCAAATTGTTGTTGATTAACATAAAGAATCCATTTTTAATCAGAAAACAAGTTATTTTTGTTGAGCAAGGAGTGAGAAACAAATTTCAACTCATCTCATTTAATGGCTTTTCAATCAATTCGTGAGGCACCCATTTATCAAGCTTTTTCACCTTATCAATTGCTTTGTGATGTTTGGAAGCTGTCGAATATTTAACATTAAGGTTGTCTGCAAGTTCTCTCATGGTTTGGCAGGTGTTTGATTCAACTAAAGCTTTCAACTCTTTCTCATTATTGGATGTATAAGGGCACCACCAAGGCTCATTTTCAAGGCTTGTCTTACCAGAACAAAATGTCCGAAACCAACGCTGTGCTGTGCACTCATTAACTGTGCCATCACCTGTGCATTTCAACAGAAAACTTAGAGAATATTCTCAATAAATGTCGATATTGGGAAAAAAAAATTCTGGTATCCCTTTCAACAAGATACTGTAGTATTTTCACTTGGTACATATCTTAATATCCACCATTTCAACTTGAGATCATCAATATTATGTTGGTTTTATCATGTATATCAAAATTGCACTTGAAAATTGTTTTCAGTTCCAGAAAGTTTACACAACTCTGAGTAGCAAAAAAAAAATACTAGCACAACATCAAATTTTACTTCAAGAATTACACAAATAACATTTATACATTTTGCAAGAGGATATGAGTGTGAAATAATAGTCTGAATTAATTTCTAATAAATAAAGTCATGAAAGGTGAGTCATATACTTACCCAAAGCAAAAGGAAAATAGTATTTAAATAGGGTTGTTATATACATGATCAGTTCCATATCCTGTTTCAGAAAAAGAAAAATAAAAAATCAATTTTCAAACACAAATCACCATTTAAGAGTAAAAAATATCTGGTTATGATAATCACAATATTAAAATAAGATGGAAAAAAATACCAAAAAAAAATGAAAATACGGACATTTAAATACAATTTCAACTAACATGCAACCAAATGAGAATTGTCATAACCCAATAATATTCAAAAAAAAATACAAAGCAATCTTAAGAAAAGCAAAAAAACCTTCTTCAGCTGCTAGAATGCCAACTACAAAAACTAAACAAAAATAATGTGTCATATGGCAATAATATTCAAAGATAGAAAAATAGAGCAAGCTGACAATTTAGAAGAACCAATAAAATAATACTGCTGGTACAATGTTTACTTCAATTCCTTACTGGTCCAGAAACTGTGAAAGTGTTCTTTGTTCTAATGACATTTCATTTTTAAAGTGCACTGAGAAAATAGGTGTAATCATAAGTTTTACAAATTTATTTGCTTTATCTCTTGGAGTTGGTGAATCTTAAATATTCCTTTGCAAAGCAAGGAGTAAATATTTGTTTTAGTATTCATATGTTTAAAGCAAACTAAATTTTATATCTAAAAAAGGGGTGTAACATGTATCTGATTTCAATGTGTGGATTAAACTGTGCCTCAAATGGAATTAAATGTCTTCACATAGTGACTCACTGTCTTGTGCAGAATCACTAATGTTGTTTTAAAAATATCAAACTGTAACATGTATGAATGTTTACACTGTTCGGCATTTCGTGAAGTGTTAAATTAGTAGTTTCAAAAACTTTTCAATTCATCTTACTTCTCTGTGCAACCAAACCGTTAAATATGACAACTTCATCATAACTAGTAGAAGCTGAGGATAAACAGCAACCAAATAATCTGTGAGAGCTTCTTGAATGTTTGTCTGAAGCCAATATTAAACTACCACCATTTACTTTACAAGCTCTTATGAACAATGGAACTTTGCCATTTCTTTTTCGAATAACATTGCCTGCTCATAAAGCATTCAACTATTTTCATAATTACTTAGTGAACATAACACTGAAGCTTGCTTTGTGTACTGTGGAAGTTAGAGACATGACATATCTGTGAATTCTAAAATAGTGGGATAAGGTCAAGAGGTTTGGATATAAGAGGGATAAGGTATGGTTTTGAGGTATAATCCCTCACCATTAATAACCTAAGATGCTTTAGACATTTGGATAGCATGTAACACCCCAAGACAATTAATTATTTAGTAATATAAAGTAAACTAGCTGGATATTTATTTATTTGTTAACTTTCATTTTTCACCTGAACATGAATGTGAGGAAAAGATGGCATAGAGACCGAATATTATCCTGATTCACTGTTCATTTCTATACATGAAAACGGTTACCAATTTTCATAACAAAATTATTTATATACACATAAGAATCTCAACTCTTTTCCTCATAATTTAAGTTTTAAAATTTTTGGCATGAAATTTACCAACAGAAGAAGCAGATGTATACAAATTTTGAAAGATGAATTCAGTTACAAGACACGAATATCCTACAATACAGTAAGAATCTAATTTTCTCAGTGTCTTACAAAACCGTAAGTTCTGTTTCATTTAATAACAAAGAAAAAAACTAAAAAAACAGAAGCATGATAATATCAATGTTAGTATCATTAGCAAAGGCTCACTCAGGTTATGGGGTCTAGCAACTTTGTATATGTTGTTCAAACGTCATAAATTAATATTAGAATTCAAGTAGTACTTTACATGGAATTTTATCTCATTAATTTCATGCTGCAGAGGTTAATAGAAAATGAAAAAAATGGATATTTAAATTCAGTCTGGAGAGGGCATTATGTGTACAAGAACGATTTATTATATAAAACACAAAAGATGATATTAAGTGAACTTAGCATATTTAGCCACTCAGATTATAAGAAAATTTTCTGTAATTACTATTACGTTTCAAAATCCTCATTCTAGGTTAATTTCTGAAAAACAAAAAACATTCAATTCTGAAATTTTATTCAGATTTTAATTTTATTCTTTATCTATTGTGCATAAAATGAGATATCTTTAGTATCATAAATGTCACTCTGAATTACTATTTTACCACAGCACTCATATTGGCCTATTTCTTAATTTCTGTAGAACCTTTACATTAATCAATTATTCTTTCATTTTAGGGATAATAATAACAATAAAACATTTTAACATCTTTGATACAAAGATGGTGAGTAGGAAGATTTATTTTTTAGTAATTATTATTATAAAATATTTAAAACGAATATTCAAAAGTAAAATATAATGGCAAGTGCAACAATAAAGTGTGAATGAGTGTGGCATTTTCTATGTGAAATTAATTAATCCAAGACAAAACATGTTCTATAAGCACAACTAATAAAGTACAATAATAAAAGTGTGAATGAGTGTGGCACTTATTTCTACATAAATTAATTTACTCCACAAAAGAAGTGTTTTATAAACATAATTGCTTGAGAAACGCTTCCCATACAGCCCAATTTCACTTTTTATATTATATACACAGTAAAATCAATTTGTCAGACTATTTTCACAAAAGTTCCTTGACTTCTAACTTAAATTACAGACACCATTAACCATTAGATATTTTTATTATATGAAACACAGTGTGAAAAGATTTTGTTAAAAACTAATCTGAGTGCCCAAATATATGGAACTGCATTATGGTAAATAAGGAGGAAGTTCTAGCATAGTATTGTTTACAATGACCCTCACATTAGTATCACTACAATCAAGGTAGAGGCTCATTCCCATTGAGACTGTCAGTGACCTTTTGTAGTGAGATGCTGCCTCAAACTCCTTTTATTCTATATATTTAGTTCATTGGTTGTTTTTCAGGTAGCTCTGAGGCTGCATTCATCCCATATTTTGGCCATCAAGTATGGTGCAAATTGAAAGCAATGATGAAAGACCCAAAACAAAACACATTCAATGAATGAGAGGATAGACTTGATTTGCCTTCATACCGGAAATGATAATCCAGGAATCCATACTATATTTTGGCTGATCAAATGAGAATTCTTTTTAAAGGAAAATCAACAAGGCAACATGAATAACTCTCAAATTATCTCCAGTGATCTTTCCACAAAGAAATACATTTGTTAATGCTTTGTCAAGAAAAAGTGACAACATTGTCTGAATAAGGTGCTTATTTACAGCAGCAGGACAGAAAACATTTGATGTCAGTGGAAAGTGTCACAAGACAGATATCTCCAAGAGCAGTTAAGTGAGGTATAACAGACTGATATAAGCAAGAAAAAATCAGACCAATGCTCAAATGGACACAAGAGGAAATTGGTAGTTGAGTAACAACTGTAGTGTAAGAGAAGGTAAGTATGCTTTGAAATAACTTTTTTTGTAATAATCTTCTTTGCATATACTTTTTGTTTATTACTGAAACAGAAACCCCTATGGATAAAATATAAACATCAGCCATTATGTTTCTATTTGAACCATTAACCTGGGAATTTATAACAAACATTTACATTTTTCTATGTACTTATTTCTTTGGGATTAAAAAATTTCAACGACACAACATGTTTTTGAACTTAATATACTCTGAAAACCATACCATGTTTGTACGATTAGAACTAGTACAATCCATCAAGAGGGATATTCTCCCTCCATTGGTTTCTCGATCCAACTTTTCTATCCAGCAAGCTATAAATTTCTTTTGTTCCAGCAGGGTGGAAGAATTTTTCTTGTGATGTTTAACCTTCATTACCACTGGAAAAGAAAACAAAAAACAACAATTATATTAAACATTTACAAAATACTGCTCCTATCCTGAAGGATTTTTGTTGAAACATATCTTCTGATAACTATTCTTCATTACAGCATGAATAAGGTTTTTATAAAAAGAGTAATTATACCTCAAATAATGCTGAAAATAACAAAAAAGTACTGTAAGAAATAAAAAACTTAAAATAGTCTTACTGTTTTTCCATAACCATGTAATTTAAAAGTTCAGTATATTCCAAAATACTTCATTATGTACAGTCTAAAAGTATGTAAACAAACATAAAATGATCTCCATGACGTCATGTGAAAATTGCATACTACTTTCCACAGTAAATTAGAAGGCATCACTAAACAAATTTACTTAAAGCCTGTGTGCCCCCAAAAAACCTACAGAGTGGATTCTACATGCTTTGAGGAGATGTGATAAGAATAGCTCACATAACTCGTCACTACTGTTGCAAGACAGATGCAAATGTGTCCCAACACCATTAGAAGTTATCTTTGTATCACAGACCACAATGGTGTAGCTAGACAGAAGCCACTCTTTATTACAGGCAATATCATATGTTGTTATAAACCTTACTGCTTTTTGATACACTGTAATATTTTTCCTATGAGTCCAGATTTTCAAAATTCTTGTGTGACTACGTATCTAGTACTTGGTCTGGTTAAATTTGATTTTATGGCAGGTGAAATATTTCTAAGATAGCTAACACTTCACATTTTGGAAAAAAATCAATAAATGTGTTCTTGATGAACGGCAAAAAACAGTGCTATGTAAAATGAAATCTACATCCAAAGACATTAAATCTAAATGTGCTTTTGTTTTTCTGAAGCAAACATAAAACATTGCAACAAGAGCTGCCAAGGTCAATGATATGTTAGAACTTAAAAATCTTATATTACAAAAATTAATCAGTATTTATTTTTTAAAAACATTGATTCTTATCTGATTAAATGGCATTATTAAGCTACACTAGATGTATTAATTTCCGTTTCTAGATCTATACGTTTGTTTAGAGTTTTAATTAAATATGGTTGTTTCAAATCTACTTTCTCAAACTAAGCCTAAATTTTGTTCTTTATTCTAAATGTGAATTTTCGAAAAAAAATGTTTTTGTTCAATTCTGGTGTGTAATTCTCAATGTGGAAATTTTACTCACATATTCTACACCCTGCTTTATCACAGCTGAATGGAAAGGTAGCCCCAATCGTCCCGGTCATCAGAGACTCGGCGAACACATTTTCCTTTCCGAGATCTAGAGGATAAAATTTATAACTATGTTGACTATTGCATCCAAATTAAATCAGTAATTATTGTTTGGTCAAATTTGCAATTATAACAAAAAACACTAAATTAAAACATTTTAATACAACAAAAAGTGAATCAAGCCATCTCGACAACAACAAAAACGAATATTGACACAAGACAATTAATACATCTATCAAAGATTACAATGAGAACATAACTATGTATATAAATATTTTTTAATCATTGCATTAATATTTTACATATAAAACTTAGTCATCAGAACTTTCAAAGAAACTATTAATAGCATAAAAGAAGTTATTAATTAAATCATGCACAACTCTTTCACATGAGGTGAGAAATTAATTCTAAGAAAATTACCTGAATAAGATTTTAAAAGTTGAAACACAGGAGTCACATATCCAAATCATTTTTTGTAACTCACCTTCTTTCAGAAATTAAACGTGTTCAACTTTTAATCTCCCTTTTGTTTGAACAAATATAATTAGAAAAAAATATTAATCTTCCAACACTTGTTGTTATATTCTATTTTAAATAAAGAATCTTTCAGAATAAAGTACACCCTACTACTGAACAAAATTTTAATGAATGCGCCCATAATTATAAAACAGCACAACGAAGCAATTAATCAAGTCAGGAAAATGATTCGTTTGTAAAGTAGCATGATTATTCATTAGGAATCATGCATTCTCTTAACCTTGTTTTATCCTTGACTTTTAGTTTGCTGAAACATCCTTACTGTGTTTACTTCTTTTAATTATTTAAATAAACTGTTTCAAACCTTACTTTTCTGGAAACCAGTCACACTATTAAAAGGAAATTATTCATTCCCTTAGCTCTTTTGCAGCTTGAATCAAATCACCTCTAATCTTCCTACATGCACATATCAAAGAATACATGCACTTATTATAATATCATGCCAATGCTTTTTAAACCAGAAACCATTCTTATAAATAGCCTTTCCAAAACACTTTTTCAAAATCAATATTTTTCAACAGTACCTAAAATTAAAATAGTATCAAGAAGGTATCTGAATTATTGACAAACACAAATAAAGACTAGATACTGAAATTTGTAGTATACTCGCCACATTTTTAATTTGGATTCATATATGAATACATGAACGTATGCTATTTTAGGTATGGCATTCAGCTGGACAGTGGTGGCAACATTGTTTCTCAGCAGTTTTATGGCAAGAAGATAACCAAATCAAACATTTCAGTGATGTTCCATAATTCAATAGACCTTAAGCATCATATGATTTCACTTGATACTGATAACAGATTTTGAACTGAAATATTGGGGTTTGGAGTCCTAATATCATATTTATGTGCAAATATACAGTTTTTTAGTAAGCAATATGTGATTCAAGTGTTAATGCTATACATGTTTTGAAAATACTTCTCCTTCCCTCAATTCTTTCCTATGGGATTAGAGTATCATGTGATCTTCTTCCATTTAAATCTGTCATTTACCACACCTTAATTCATGTTAAACATAATTTCCACCTAAAAGTTCAGTACTGAAATTTTAAAATGGTTAGAACTTGTTTAAAACAAATAAGTATAATTACGTATAGAAAGAGTGATTTATTGGAACCTTTCTTTGAGGGCTTTATTGGCTTTTTAGTCACATACACATACACTGTGCTATTATCAGATACCAAATGTTAACAATGAAACAGAATAAGAAAACAAAATCTGAGATAAAATGTGAAAAAAGTCAAGTCCTTAACTACTGTTTTGTTTGGATAAGGAGATGCTGTTTCTTTCCTCTCTAGATTTTGTCATTTCATTTCTTTGGGAATAAAAACTTTATCCAAGTTAACTGCTTCAAGGAAAACTTTAAACCCAGTTTTCAGAAGTAATTATTGTATTCAAAATAAAAACGTGTTTACTTTGTCCTGTAGCAGCAGGACAAGCAATGTATACTTCTTGGAAAAACCTTTGTGTAAAAATTTCTAATAGATAAAAGACTATATTATGTAGGGACAAACTTCCAACCCATATTAAACACCATAGAACCACAATATAAACAATTTTTTGAATGAATTGCCCATTTTCATGCTCATGTTTTCACTGATGTTGAAATTATTATTTTACACATGTCGATGACTTATAAATTAATTGGAAAAGAGAATTACTTGTGTTACAATATTCAAGACACTATTCCTGAGGTATTAGCCAAAACTTCCAAAATAACGTTGTTACTCCACCCAGGAAATACCTAACTGCATCCACATTTCTTTACATAAGCATAAAGATCAAGGGGGCAACTATCACAATAATTGTAAATGAGTTGTTTCCAATGAATTTTATAAGACCAACACATAAATCTTCCAATTTTTTCAATAGTGTTATTTACTTTTACTTCATACTGCTTTTAATCTAAATATTGCAATGAGGTACTCTATGGAGGTACTATTTTTTTTAATTTTAAAAACACATATACAAAAGACTTAATTACAAAACCTTATCAAATTAAGATTTGGTGTAAAATCATTCTATTCTTTTGGTTTCACGATGCACAGAAAAAAGGAAAAAATAAGCTTCATTGTAACTGATTTCAAACATAAAAACACTAAGTGATCTGTCTACACTTTCTCATGCCAAAAATTGGGTTTTTGATACCTGCAGTAAGCACAGCAGGATGGTTTAACAACAAACAAACAAAATAGCCTACTATTCTTATTCAGACTATTCCTAATCATTATTTTCAGGTGAAAACCTTTACCCAAGTCTAAGTTGTAAATACAAAGAACCAATAAATCCTTGAATTTTCAATTATAAGACATCTGTCAACATTTTAAATCTCACTGATACTTTTTGCCATCAAGTAACATACGTGACCTTAAACTTTTAAAAGAAAATGAATGTAAAAAAATTCTGGAAGAAAAGCCTCGACATTTAGATTTCCTAGGAATAAAACAAAATTACTATTCTTAGGTCACTAGATAAAATATATAGATGAATATATTTCAAAAATACAAAAGGTGTTTTTATAAAGGAAAAAGTCTTCTCACATTAACTGAAAATAAACTCAATGCGTGAAATATTTTTCTATCTATAACTAACCTTTTATATCATATTTTTAAAGATTAATCTTACAAGTTCAAGAGAAATATTTATAATAACCCAATGTCTGTATAGGTGACATGTAACTCTGCATTCAACACAAATGTTCTATGCTCTATCTAAAAAGAAATCAGTTTAACATGAGTTATGCTGAAAGAAAAATCAATAATAATTAGTTGTTAACTAGCTTATGTATAAATACTAAACATATTTGATTGGAATCTACCTTTTTTTTATGCTACCCATCAATGGCATAAAACCATTAAATTCAGATTCATTCCAACTCCGTATATTTATTGTTTCACCAATTGGTTAATAACTTATCTGATCTTATATATAACATTAAAATCAATACTGCCGATAATTCTTCAAACTAATGTTATTGAATATTATTACAATAACAACAAGATACATGTTCATGATTTTTTAACTTATTTGTTTGCTGTTACTACTCTTTTCAATGGAAAATCCTTTACAACAACTCTTTATCGTTTTTTATTCAATAAGATATCTCATTTACTTACAGGAATTTTTATTTAACCACTTATGACAAGGACCAAACAAAACTTCAAATTTCCATGTGTTTGCTTTTACTTCTGTTAATAGTGTCATTCCACATAACTTGATTGTTAGTGTTATTTTACAAATGCAAATTTTATGTTCGTCTTTAACAAAGCTAAATGACTTTTACCCCAAGTTAAATTAACTGGAAAGCTAAAATTAATGGTTTAAAGCTTTCGTACTATAATAAAATCCTATGGATTATAGTTAACTAAAAGTAATATTTTATATATTCCAACAAAAAGATTTTTCATCAACAAAAACTTCTCACTCATGAACTTGCCAACCTTCTGTCATCTTAAACAATAACAGTCAGATTTGAACATGTGACAAGTAATTCTGTCTTCCAACCTCAGTGTCATTTTCAGTTTTATATACATATAAGAACATCTAATCTTACTTTTTCTCATATAGTTAACCTAAGTTATTTTATTTTACTTTCTGATTGTAAGTAAATCAGGACAAGAATACTTCGTCTGCAATATGTGCTGAAGCTTTTCTACAATTTACAGTATCCTTACCTAATTTTTTATCATATTTAGTTATATGGTTTCATTTTCTTTGATACATTTTTTTTTAATTTTGTATTTAAGGAAAAACAGGCTGTAAACACGACCTGTAATTATTCAGTTTATTACTTTTTTGTACCTTGTATTCTGTTTCTCTGTTTTGTATACCAAATCTTCAGGTTTACCTGTGGTTAGTTTTTCATTTTTCATATTTTGTTACTAGAAAAATACCTTAACGTTAACTGGAATACAGATTGTTTAGTGTAGGAGTTATTATTTACTCCACTCATTAATTTAATATTTCATGATTATTTAGTTTTCATACGAAGAATTTTAAAGTTAATTATTTTAAAGGCAGAAGTTATAACAAATTTGGTTATGCAATCTGGTAAGTCATAGGTTGTGTGTGTAGTTTAACTGTTGTAGTATTGTTGATGTTAGTTTTCTCAGAACCTCCAACATTTTCTCTCTGTGTGAGAAGCTACATCAGTGTCTCCTTGTCTGTTAAGACCTCAGTCAATTTATAGAACAGCTGATAAAGTGAGCACATGTTAAGAAAATGTCTGTCAGAAAAAAAAAGCTACATAGTGAAAGAATATATGAAGTTATTCAGTGTGTTAGTGAGAAGTCTTACTGAGTGATTCATATAGTGTGTTTTGCTGCTGTGTTATAAGAACGGAGATAGAAAAAATAATTTTTCTTGGAGGTTTGGCTCTATAAAGAATTTTTGTAGAAACATTTGACTTGTCTCAAATATATTATTTAAAAACAAGTGGACTGTGTGCTGTCCGTTTGTTGTTCAAATTTATTGCCAACAAGTTACAGGTACCTACAGTAAAAAATACCACCCCACATAGAGAATCCTGCCACATACAGTTAATATGAATGTTAGTACATAGTTATACACCACTCAAGGCTTAAAAGGTATGATGACAATTTCAGCACTAAACATTTTATTTTGATATTTTCATTTCATTCTTTTGTGAATGTTGTAAACTTCTGCTCCTTAAGACATGGTGAACTTAAATTCTTATCTTGCATGTTTATTATTAATATATATGTTTTGTGTGTGTTTGTGCATCTATCTGATATTTATAACTTAGACCTTTGCAGTGTACAATGATACCAAGTTATCATGTGATGCTCCTCTCTTTCATTGTATGTGATTTCAATTATTCATCTTCTTACAGTTTCTAACCAATTCATGTTGATTTTAAAGTCGACTTTTTCAACCGTTGGAAATGTATTGCTAATAGATACCCACACAGGTTTACCAATTCAGTTCTGTTCTTTATATGTGACCTTTTTTGCTCATCACCGTCCTTGAAAGTTCCACCTAATCTCACATGTTTCCATGTAAAATTGCTGTGTTCTTGCATTTACTTAATAAACGTAAATATTTCTCCTCTTGTTCATTTGCACTATTTCATAGGTGAGGTCTAAACCATATTATACATTATTTTTTATTTATCTGAGTTCCTTTCAGTTGTTGTTGACCTTTTATAAATCAGTAAATCATCTCTGACTTCTTTCCCTCAATTAAGTCTTCTATTCACAAACCATAATAGTTTAAAAATAGTTTTTAGTCATCTATTGGTAACCATACATAACTCCTTTTCCTTCTTTACAATACTTATGCTTTCTTAAAAGTTTACTACATTTGTTTGGAATTTTCATATCTCAAGTACATATCTTTATATTTTTTAAATATTGAAACCAATTTTCTACAATATCATATACTTGTTAAAATTCTTACTATCCTTTTGAATTAAAGATCTTCTTAACAAATAGGGTTTCAAAACATTTAAGTATCGCCTGCAAATTTAGACTCCATCACAGATTCTGTGATACTATTGTCTGTTAGACTGCCAATAAATGTGCTTATAATGGTTATGCTTGGTGCTATAAGAATCAAATGACACATATCACATGAACAAGTTAATTTGCACCTACAGCTCAGGTCAAAGTCTGAATGGATACAGTTTCTAATGAGCTGGTCAAACCCTATATAAGTAAAAGTTTAAGTTTTGATGACTCATGAAATTCAGTATCTTAAGAATAATATCTTCTCATCAGACTAACATAATTATTAGTTGTGTAAAGTTCAATGTATGAAATGTGTTTTCACATCTCTCTGACACACAAATAAAATTTCAGTCACAAAACAATATATTTCTAGCTTTACCATTTATCCCCATCTCTTTCCTCCATTTAAACGTGTTTCTTATCATGTTCAGGCTGTTTTCAATGTCTTCTTTTTGATGTTTGACAAACCTGGCACAATACCAGTTGTCTTGTTTCAGCCTCTCAACATCTCTTTGATCGTAATTATCTGAAATAAAGAACAAAAAAAACACATTATCAACTGATAACATTCAAGGTCATTTTGTAAATGTAAATCCCACACAAGTCCCACGTGTAAAGATGAATAAATGATATCCCATTGTGAAAACTGACAACTGACAAAAGATATCCAAAGTGGAATTTGCAACAACGTTAATTGAAGTAGTTTTGAAATGGAAACAAATGCAATGAAAAACCAAAGCATGAATCCCACTGTGGTAAAAGTAACAAACCACAGAGACACAACCACTGTAAAAAGCACATGATTACCACAGGACCAAAAAAGAAAGTCAGGTGTGAGAAAGAACAAGTCCCAAAATGGGAACCTCCCTGATAGATGAATTAAGTAATAACCATAGAGTTGTCTATGTCAATTAGCAGATGATGACAGGACAACTGTGTCAGAAAAAGAGGGTAAGCCCAATAAGCCACAGTCATCTCTATGATGCTGATAAGCAAAAATGCCTAATCAAATTTCAGAGAGAATTGTGGCATTGAAAACCATCACTCCCAAACCAAAAAGAAAGGCACTGATGTAAAGGTGCAAGTAAGACAGAAAGGTTGAGTGGTATACCCCAAGTTATGTTGATTTGAATGAGCCATAACAACAGAGGGGTGTAAAGAAGTAGATGCACAAAACAACCACTAAATGCATGAATTGAAAGAGAGAATATCAATTTACATGTTGTTACACCATGGTTCATCACAGCTTAATGAGAATGTCGGAGTTAGGTAATCCATGATATTGAATGTACCTCATCATGAAATATATCTCAGTCATAAACCTTCAACCACACGTTCTACAAAGGGAGCTAAAGGGTCATTTTTATATCAGGTCCACAAACAGTTATTTGCCTCCTCTCACCACTGAGTAAGGTGTAGAAAATTCTCTAAGAAAAAAAAAGGTATGGATCTCAAGGATTTTTTTTAAATATCTATTCACATTTTACAAAGCTTATGTTGCTAAGAGTAGTCTAAAGCAGAAATGTGGTGGCTAGAGAAAATTAATTGGAATAAAAGTGCAAAAGCAATATAGCACTAAAAATCACAAAAGCAGTCAATAAAGGCAATTAGTATCTTAAAAAGTATAAGAAAAACATATATCAACAAAGGAAAGACTGGATAAAAATTTCACAGCAGTTATGCAAGAGGTAGTAGCTCTCAGTGGCACAGAAAGGTAAGTTGAATTTCTTAAAATATATTTCAGGCATTAGAGATTTTGCACTTCAGAAACATGCCTCAGTTACTCTTTACACTGATTTTCCACAAAAATAATTCATGCACATTCAAATATATGAATTTTAGGACACAAAAAATATACAGATTACTAAAATAAAACATTCCAAAACTACTTTAAGTTTTCTCACTTTCTAACTAAGTAGTAACTAGATTAAAAACTTCTATTATTGCTCAGAGCAATGATTTTTCTCAACATAATAAACTTTCTTTGTAAACTATCATCCCTTTCTACATTAGAAAATTTTCTAAAATATTTCTCTTTAAAATTAATAAAGTAAAACTTCTATGTTAAATTTAAAATTATAAACTAAACTTTGATGTAAAATGTGTCAATATCCACTGACAATAAAGTTGTTTTATTAAGTTTGGAATGTAACTGTAAAAATGTTGTAATGTGCATTACAAGGTCATTTAAATAAAGAATGCCTATAAGTATATGGTTAACTCTTAAATAGTACAGTAAATAAAAGAAACCAGAACAGTACATACACAAGATTAAGCTGTGAAAACTAGTTTACGTTGATTAATCTTTAAAAAGTACACAAGTATATATGTGCATGTTTGCAAAAATATGAACTCTTGTTTACTGGATAATTATTCATGAGTTTTAGAACAGAACAAATCTGATCAGCTGCAATTATTAAAATAACTCATATTACTGCAGTATTTACAATTTAGAATGTTTTCGTTTGAGTTAACAGAGAAGATGTTTGTAATTTTATTTTAGTGTACTTTGTGACAGGTAAAACTTTACAAGGGTTGAAGAAGATATATTTCATACAATTCTGGAAATGGATATAGTAAATCAAATTCATAGTTTTAGAAATTTAAGTATAAAACACTGCTTCTTTAAGCCTACACATTTCTTAACTAACTGGCAAGATAATAGTGTCCATTACCTAGTTGTCACTGCAACTGCAAAGACAATTTTCAGCATTTGAACAGCTCAACGTGGTAACAACACAATAAAAAATGAATTAATGGGATGTTGGTAAATATGATATTAACTTCAATTTTTAATATTTTAATCATCCATAATAATATGTTCAAACTAAATTGGCATAATCTACAGCCTCTGTGGTGTATTATTATAAAAAAATTCTGAACTGTGTAATCTCCAAAAAGAAAAGAAATATCATTCTCCCTAGCCTTAAATCAATGTGTGTCTGTGTGTGAGTGTGTAGCTCTGGTTTCCAATCCAAATAAAAAATAGGTAGATAGGTTGGGATTATGTTTTATGTCAGATACTAATAAGCTAAAGTGTAAAATGTTTTTTTTTGTCTTAAAGGGAAGAAAAATACTTAAAATGTTATCAGGTCAGTTGTAAAAAATCAGGATGACCAGGAAACTAGAATCATACTTTTGTTTTGAATAATGAGAGATTAGATTTATTGTTTAAGTTCATTCACACACTTGAAAATCATTGAATAGTGATTATGCAAGTCAACATTTAGTAGCCTCATACCTTTCCAACCTTTCAGTTCTTCAGATATTCTTCTCCTCACTTCTGTGACTAAATGCAAGTTGACAGAGGTGTCATAAGAAGTGGAGGTCTTACACAGAGAAGAAAAGACCTTACGAAGATGACTCATTCTTTCAATTTATTGAAAATTTATTTCAACCTTGACAACTGAAAATTAATGTAAAAATATGTAAATATTAAAAAACAACAAAAACAACTATAAACTATGCAAATAAAATTGAATCCTGGTACTGTCTGATTTGGTCTATTGAACTTTGGATACCTCAAAATACAAGTTTTTCATAACCACCAAAACAATATTGTGCAAAAATTCTCTCCATTTAAATTTTTGGTTTATAACAATGGTTTTCTGAACACAAAACCTGTAAAATAAAATGCATTAAACTACTTTAAGAAATTTAGTAACTTTTTACATATAGGTAAGTATTATGTTTCGCTACTGTCTGTGAAAATATTTTTAAAAAAATTCACCAAATTTCATCTCAAGCTGCATATAAGTTTCTCCTTAAAATAAGTTTAAAATTTTGTTTTAAAAATTTTGCTTATAAAATACTGCTGTTATTGGAAGATTAGCCCCTATTTACAGATTACAAAAAGTATCTGAAAGTTGCCAGAACTTTGATAACTCTCATAAACTTGTTAGAATTCTTTTAAAACAACTTTCTTTTCATTGTAGGTGAAGGATGAGGCAATGAGAAGAGCACATCTGATTATATCTAAATGTATTTTGACTTCCAAAGTACCTTTTGTAAGGAACAACAAAAATTACTTGAGTTATAGTGACTTATGAAATTTGCAGAAAACCAACAATGCTGTAGTGAAGGCTGTGGTATTTTTGGATATAAACACAACGAAAGGGTGGGGTATGGAGTTTTGATCCTCTAATTAGCTATATGCATATTTGAGGAAACACTGATGAAATGTGGAAAATTTGTTAATATTCAAGATAATTATATTTCTTCAGAAAGAAAAGAGGAAAAAGGAAAGCATAACAGATAAAATTTGAGAAAAGCATAACAATTTTCAGAAATTTAAATTGATTCATATGGTGGGGGATTTCAAAAATAATAATGATTAAAGGTTTGTTAAAAGAAAATTTTGATATCAAGAAAGATGTATAAACAAACATTGGCTGAAACTGTAAAAATTAACAGGGAGAGTTCCTTTAAATAAATTAAGGGTAAACAAAATGTTAGGATGGAGGAATGATAAAGGAAGGTTTGTTCTTGATGATTATGAGATGGCTGGTTAATAAAAGTCTTTTTCTTCAGTTTTGCTGTTGAAAATTTAAGTAATATTTTTCATCTTGAATAGGTAATTTCTGGAAATGTTGGGCACATACAAGAGGATTGGAAGTAAGTTAATATCACTCCTTTTTCAAGAAAGGTGATGAAGTGTCCTCGTAATTATAGACCCATTAGTCGTGCTTTAATTGTGCAAAAGATTTGGAAAGTCTGATACAAAATACTTTGCAACGTCATTTAAAAATTTAATAAATTTATTGGCAGTCGGCATTGTTTCAGTAAAGGAAAATCTTTTGACATTCTTTGAAAATGTTTCTGCTTATGTAAATCAAGGTAATGATGTAGATTTGGTGTATCTGGATTTTCAGAAAGCATTTGACAAGATGCCACCTAAGGGCTCAGTCTTAGAACTATTGCTCTCTTTTTGATCTGCATCAATGACACAGGATAAGGAATGGTCCATAAATTACTTGTATTTGCTGATGATATTAAAATCTCTGGAATTGCCGGGTGTGAGAAGGATGTTCCTGCTTTACAAAGAATTTTGATCATTTAGTAGGTTGAGCAAATCAAATAAGAAAAAAGAAAAGAGTACATCTGAGTGGGAGAGAATGTGACAGGAAGGTGATTCTAACCATAGACAGAAACTGTAACTAAATCCCACAGTGAAAAAAGTGGGTATCAAAAGGATGCATCAAAACCTCTTCATGGGACACCAACATCCATATGAGTGTGGAATGAGAATTATGCCATCTTCACCTCGAACCCAACAACCCACGAACTGAGAAGCATTCCAATTCCCAGATACGATACAAGGACTAGCTTTGACCTACCAATTCAAAAAATTGACCTATGATGTCAACAGGATGTCTATTGCATGCAATAAACTCTGTTCACCATGAAACAAGCTGAAAGCATTAAAGTGGCAATAAAATCTTGTAAAAAGAGAAAAAGAAGAATAGCCAAGAACAGAACCACAACAATTCCATGTTCTATTGCTACAAAAGAGACAAAGGAAATTGAGAGAGAAAGATAGACAACCCAAAACTTGTATGAAGTATGATGTTGACTTGTCTGCTCTGAATTCATACCAGGCCACAGGGTATGAATATCCACATAACTGTAAGATGAAAGTTCACAATTGAAGGTTCGAAGTGCATTCTAGATGGCTCAACTCCAGTTGGTTATTTTTCTCCTGATGTCGGGAATATATGGTATGCAGTATATGGTTTCACGATTTTTTAATCGTGGGTATATTTACTCGTTTAATTAATTTTGCTTTTTTGTCCAGGTGTGTGCGAATCATGTTTTCTACACTTTATGGAGGAAACTTATTGATGTTAATGAAGTATTGTTTTATTTTGTCTAATTCGTCGTTAGTTTTATCTGAACATAGTTTTATGGCTATGTTTATTTGATTTCTTAGTACGTTGAGTTTCTGTTTTGTTTCATGTGCTGAGTTCCAAAGAATATACAGTCTGGTATTGATGATTTTTCGGTGGATTTTTGTTTTAAATAGTGTATCGGTTCTTGTAAGTTTGAGGTTAAGACATGAAATTTGATTGCTTTCTTCTTGTTCACATGTGATGTTTGTGTTGGGATGAAGAGAGTTAATGTGATTGAAAAAATTAAGTGCGTGTTCTGTAGATAAGAATCCCGCAATCGTATCGTCTACTTTTCTGTACCAGGATAGTGACGGATGTAATGCTGTGTTAACTGCTTGTGTTTCAACTTGTGTCATAAAAATATTGGCTAGAACTGGTGATACACGATTTGTTTGTATATTGTGGTTGTTGGACATGAAGTTTGTTTTCATCGTGGTGAATTCTATAAGTGTTGGAAATTGGTTGTGGGAATGTCTATTGATGAGTTCGGCTCTCGAATACAGAGTTCTAAGGCTATCTTGCAAGCTTCAGCGGTTGGGACTTCTGTAAAGAGGGATATGACAACGAAACTGGTCATTAAAACTTTATGATCAAGTTTATTAAGATGAGATTTGAAATTAAAAGTCTTTGATAAATATAATCCAACATCTAAGCACGCCCTCTTCATTCAATTACACAACCGCCTTCAAACATGTGGTCAACTGTCGGTCAGTTACCTCTTTCTTTCTTTGTGAACCTGACGATGACCGAAGAAAGTGGAAAAGTTGTTCGCTTCTCCACATAGTTGCCCCCCATTGGCTCAGCGATATGTTTGCGGACTTACACGCTAAAATCCGGGTTTCGATACCCGTGGTGGGCAGAGCACAGATAGCCCATTGTGTAGCTTTGTGCTTAATTCAAAACAACAACAACAACAACTCCACATAGTTGGTTTCAACGCCACATTTTACGTGAATTAGACCAAACCTCAAGCACTACGAGCAGAAACTCCATCAGCCTATCTATAAAATATGATAGCAGAAACAAAAAAGGTGACAAATAAAAACCCAGCAGTTCAACTATATAATATGTCAACAGAAAAGATACATGAAAATCTAACAGATAAAATCCAAGCCAAAATTGTAAACAAATACCCACATATAAACTGGAAGACAGCATGAACTACAACAAGCAAACGGAAAATAGAAACAAAAGGAAGGAGACCTAAATTATAAAACAGCACATGATATAGTGAGCACAAAAGAAAGATTAAACAAACAGAAAGTTATGAAATCAAACAAATGTCCGTGCTGCCAGCAGATAAAAACAACAAAAGATGCTTTATATGACTGCGTACACGTAAATGGAAATTGGCGAAAGGTATCCGACGATTTTCACACGTGCTTGATATGTTACGCAACAGTCCTCTTTAACACTCCACTACCTGAAAAGAATACAAAGAAATTCTCCTTCCTCTTTTTCATGAGTGAAGTTAAATACTAGATATGGTCCGCAAGATGGAAAGCCGTTTGTAAAAACGAAAAGGAAAGCGTTCCAGTGAGGATGAGAAGAATTAGAGCAAGTTTAATAATTAGGTTAAAAATCGACAAGCATTGATTAACGCTAATTTTAATATGAGATGGGCCCCGGAAGAGTAGAAAATAATGAAAATGAAAGGCGGATTCACAGACCTGAAATTTTAAAATTCACTATGTCACATCACACGCTGACTTAAAGTGGACGACGAAGGAGGTGCAGACCTGGTTAGTAAGCGTGTTTGTGTACTTCACATGTGTAGGTGCTTCGACAAATGTCTCATGAACCGTAAAAATAATGACTTTGACTGCACATGTGAAGTTGTGTATTATCTACCCCAAATGCGTTCAACAAGATATCAACACATGACAGGAAATCTAGAGGCAACTACGACAAAGGAATGGTACAGAAACAGCGAAAGAGGAAACTACTTTGTGTTTACTAGGGTTTCAGGGTAGGCTAGAGATATGCCCTATCCTCTTTCCACAGTAAGGGTTTAGTCAGAATAGTTAGTGTGTTCTCTAAGCTGAAGGAATGGAGGCAGGATACATGAAATGGAGTTAGGAAGCCTACTCCAAGGGTACAAACCGGATCCTGGCGACTGAAGGGTGGCGGAGGGTCTTTGGCAGCATACGGCGTATGAACCCCTGTGTGGTTAGCTGTCGAGTGGATAGTTCGTCATACTAGCGAGTGTTGGGTACAAGGAGGTGAACCCGGAATCCTCATGTCAGTAATGGAGGCCGACTCTTTGAGAAAAGAAAGACCTACATGGTCAAGTTCTGTCTGGAGTACGGCGACCACACAAACGTGATGACCCGGAGTAACGATTCGAAGTCGCTCAATATAGGTACGAGTTTAAATTCCGAGCAGAAATCGAATGTAGACTACAACCAAGTTCCAACGGCAAAGTCAACATGTAAAGTTAAAAAAAAAATATGTCACTAAAATGTGGTACATAAAATAATATGTAATAGTTCCCCTAGCAGAGGGATCAGGGTGACAAAGAGCTATCTTCATCACCCAAGCCTTTATTGTGTTTAGAGCAAACATATGTGGGAAGATAACTTGTAAAAAGTAGGAGATA
This sequence comes from Carcinoscorpius rotundicauda, assembly GCA_011833715.1. Taxonomy (NCBI): domain Eukaryota; kingdom Metazoa; phylum Arthropoda; class Merostomata; order Xiphosura; family Limulidae; genus Carcinoscorpius; species Carcinoscorpius rotundicauda. Next base: position 80,527,175 of record CM022399.1, on the reverse strand, counting down.
ATAGGTACATTTTAGGTGGGGTTACGTAAGTATGCTGCCCACAGAAACATCACTTCTCTACATAGAGTTTTCTCTACCCATACCATCCGTTTTTACACATATATTTTTCTCTGCAAGTGGGTTTTCTCGTCATCACAGATTAATCTTACAACTCTTGACCTGAAATCAAATGGACAGTAGAATTTCAGGAAAAGGCAAAATAATTAAAAGTCCTTTGGAGGCATGACATGCTAAATCCCTTGAGGTCAATGGATCAGCAAAAACCTGAATACATTGGACGAAAAAAAAGCAAAGGTTGAGAAGCTTATTTATGTGATAAGAATATAACACTAGAAACCTGAGCTATAAAATTCATTAAGACCAAATGAAACCTGGGAGACTCCCTTGGTTTGGAACCTCAGCAAATTCACGAGGTAGAAAAAAATGATCATCGTCTCAGTCAGCCATAAAAGACTCAGCAGAAACCTTTGCAAATTCCAGAGATAAAGGATGGACACAGTAACAGCCAATCTCTCAACCTTTTAAAGCAGATCCATCATTAAGTCATCAACATCTGAGGCCTGGGACAATTCTAGTCACTAGTTTATCCCCCAAAGTGGCAAGATTAAATTCAGAATTCATTGCATAGAAAGGTTTCACCAAACTCGAGAGCAGAAAAAGCGACTTGAATTAAATGATAAATACAAATAAAAGAATTTGGTTGATAAAATCAAATGAAGGTGAAAAATAACTACTTCATGAAGAAAGCAAAGAAGCAATAAACAAACGAAGAAAGTCCAAACTCTAACGTTTCCAAACAAGAAGTGATAGTTCAGTCGAGGTTTACAGACAGAGCGACATGCATCATGTATAAAAATAAAATTTGCACATGGAGAACAGCAACGAATGAGAATAGCTAATCCTGTGAGTGGGGGGAAGTATCATACCAGAAAATAGATCTGGAATTAGGTTGAGATGTTTCAGATTGCCGAGTTAATGGAGTATCGATTCATCATCTTTTTTCATACTTAATGTGAGAATGGTATGACTAGAGGACAGAGATATAAATTTTAGCAAAGTAAGAGTAATTTCAGCCAAGTTTTATTTTTCAAATAGGGTGATTGGCCTTTGGTTGTAATGGAGGCAATAAATTTAAGTAAATTTGAAAATACGCTTGATAAGTACATGAATGAGAAGAGCTGGTTTGAAGGTTGTTTTTTTTATTTATATATTAATAGTTTTAGTTTTGTATTGAAAACAGAACAGCTGAGATGAACCAATAGATTCCTTATTGTCCCAAAACATTATGGTCATTTAACAGTGACATAGAGTGTTCGTTTTTTAAACTAAAATCGAAATATTTTCAAATTTGCTGGTATCACAATATTATCTTAATACAGTTTGATAACTTGCTACTAATGGATAAGAATCTGTGATTCCGGAAGAAATCCCACTTGCAGAGAAAAATATATGTGTTAAAACGGCTGGAATGGGTTATATCAATCCGTAATGATATCTATAATGGAATAAGAGTTTTAATGTTTAAAGTGAAAGATTATTTTCTCAGGTATAAAAATTCGGAAAGGATTGGGACAGTGGTCTTATGTGGAAAAAAATACAAGGCTTAGGTGGAATTTCGCATGCTGCGGTAAGAAAAAATAAATTACGTGTTTTATTTATCAGAGATATGAGAACGAATTTAAAGTACTGTGATCTCACAGCTACATGTTGTAAACGGTTAAGCAAACCTACTAGACTGACACTTAATCTATAAAAATAGGGATTTATGCTCAATATTTGTGCTACGTATAACTAGTGATTTATTATAATTTTTTAGAATTGTTATGACTCAGGCATTCTTGCACTGGGTTGTTGGCTGAATGGTGAAAAGAAATATGTTGGATGTGAACTTTTATTTCGTATTAGATGCAATGTTTAATTGTTCAAAGTGCACGTTATGATTTTTTTCAACAGAATTATTTCTTCATTAGTGTTGTACACTTGTAAAATAATGAAATAGTTTGTACTGTTAAAATTTTCTGAATTACTTAAAGGTGAAAATTTATATTTTGGGTCAAAAGTTTCATTTCAACAGGATGAATGTTTTTAGATTTTGCGACCTTCTACAAAAGTCTCAGATCTCAAAACTTCATCATGTTTGTTTAAGTGAATTATACTGCTTTCACTGAATACTAGTGCTCATAAAAATTATACCATTATTGTTCAGAGTGACAAAAACAACGCCCAACCCCCTAGTGACTCAGCGGTATGTCTGCAGACTTAAAACGCTAAAAACCGGGTTTCGATACCCGTGGTGGGTAGAGCACAGATAGCTCATTGTATAGCTTTGTCCCCAATTTAAAAAAAAAAACGACAAAAACAATAATGCAAAATTATCTAAATGAGTCCACCATTTATATATTAACCAGATTTTAAATTGTTTGAAACCTATTTTCTCTAAATACTAACTTATAATTTCATGTGAATAAAGTTTCTGATAATTATACTACACAAACTAAATTGTCTTGAGTCATAAATAATAATAAGAAGAAATATTAGTAGTAATAATTGTCACCAAGGGGGAACAACCCATCTGTACATAACTATCAATAGTGTGGCTTGGGGTAAAAATTGTCAGTGTTATATAACTTACGGTCTTTTTGTCTCTGCCATTCAAATTAAAATAACTTTTCAGCTCATAATTGTCACTTCTCAGTACTGTAGTATACGTTGAAAAGTTGAATAATAACATATTTTATTTATAAAAATTAAAGGAATATACTGTTACTGACAATTACTGAATTAGTGTTATACATATTCAATAAATCATTAATTCAGTGACTGATTATTATGTAAGTTTCTTAAACACTTGTCAATTTAGAAATCGTAGATATTTATAAAAAGTATATATATATATATATATATACACACAATATGTAAATTGCACAAACAATTTAACTTAAACTACTACAAAATCACACTACGTGCCTCGTATCTTACTTAAAATTATAAGATAAACTTTTAATCTTTACTTTACAAAGTCATCACCGCCAGTATACGAGCACGAGCTGGCATATTTACACGTTTTCCTACCAAAGGTCGATAAAAGAAAGCGACAAAAATAAGTCTGTTTGTTTTTGAAATTCGCACAAAGTTACTCCAGGGCTATCTGTGCTAACCGTCCCCAATTTAGCAGTGTAAAACTGGAGGGAAGGCACCTAGGCATCACCACCCATCGCCATCTCTTGGGCTACTCTTTTACCAACGAATAGTGAGATTGACCGTCACATTATAACGCCCCAATGGCTGAAAGGGCGAGCATGTTTGGCGCGACGGGGATGCGAACCAGCGACCCTCAAATTACGAGTCGCACGCCTTAACACGCTTGACCATGCCGGGCTCAAAAATAAGTTTCAAGTTCATTGTCCAAAGTTGGTCAATCATCAAATATACTACTAGATCTCAGCCCCCCACGAGTATGGCGATAAGTCTACAAATTTACAACGCTACAATCAAGGATTCGATACCATTCGGTGGGCTCAGCAGACAGCCCGATGTGGCTTTGCTATAAGAAAACACACACTCTTTTAAGAAATCTCAAAACATATGTTTTTAATTACAGTCTCATAAATTCAATAATAAAATTTAAACAGGCATAAAATTTCAAATTTTCTTTAAAAAATTTAAGCCTACGTGATACCTGTTACACTAAAAAAAAATCCATTCAATTTATAAATTTTATATATCTGCAAAAACACGTTACCAGAACAGTAGCATTTAAAACAGTAACGTGATCTTGAAACAATCCCTAGCGGAGAACAATAAAACTTAAAGAATATGTCTGACAAAACAAACCGTGGTTTAGTGCCCTTCCAACTCATCTAAAGAATTATTGCTCCAAGCATTTCTTCGTGAAGTACTTTTTAAACTCTTTCACTATATAGCATCTACAGCAAAATAACTTTTATATTTGTGCATTGATTTGTAATTTATATTGCACAAAGTAAACTCCTTTCGCACATATCCGTGCACAGATATATTTGCCGTGACTCTGCTCATAATGCATTTCAGATCGATGTAACTATGAAATTAAGTAGGAAAAATCGAAACATTAAAACAAAAACAGAAAAGTACCACGAAAGGAACAAACAATACTACCATATACTCAGAGATACGCGCAATGAAAGAGAAGGCTTCAGGTCTCTGAGCGTTCACTTGGCCATACAATTTTACAAAAAATATACAATAGAAAAAGTCATATTTACACAGCTAAAACTTATCTCTAACCTTAACAACTTTCAAACAACATTATATTTTATATTTATATTATATTTGCTTGGCATAAATTATGATATATGTAACTTGAAATGAATATATTTTTGTGAGGTTAAACAAGCAAAATCAGAAGGAAAAACATTGTTAAAAACTGTAAATTCAAACCTGTAAATTACTCAAATACGTTGTACTAGTTGAAAAATAAAAAATTCCATGATACAAGTTATAACGTGGGATTATAAAATGTACACTAGGTTTGGAGGTGGCTGCGCCATGGCACCAACATTGAGGTAGGAATACACCATCTATCAGTCTTAACCTCCAGTCGCCAGTCTCACATAAGAAGTAACAATAGATATAGAAATAAAAATTAGGAGAGCAAGATGTGGGTGTTGAAGCCCACAACAATATCACCCTTCACTGCCTGCAGACAGTTGTGAGAAGGTGACTGCTCTCTCAAGTAAAGAAAACATTAATTGAAGTAAAATAAGAAAAAGAAAATATTTTCTTTTTCTTTGAAAAAACTCAACTTCAATATATCATCAAATACGCTAGAGCATTCTCAGGCTCATGCATAATTACCATGGAAGCCGACTCACACAACATCCACAAGCGATATCTCTTCAGCCGTGGTTTGTTAACGCTGCCATCTTAAGTTAACAGTCTTGTAGAATTTAACTAAACTTTTATGCTAATATTCTTTTCGCTAAAATTAATATTTGTTCGGTTGTTTATTTGTATATCAACATACGCTCACACCAATATCAGCGAAATATAATTGTTCACGATTGCTGTATTTTTACAATGGGTGTGTATCTTATCATTGTAGACAATTCGCTGGATAGATGTTCCCTTGACACGGTGGTTTGTCTGTGGACTAGTAACGTTAAAATCTGGGTTTCGATACTTTTGGAAGACAAAGTTCAAATAACCTACTTTATTGCTAAATTCAAAGAAATACATATTTATTAATGATACGATACACATCTAGATTCAAAACTTTTACCAACTGTTTGTCACAAAGATTTACGTCTTATCTATAATTTATTATATGAATTACTAACATTGTCCTGTTTAAGTGCTTCACACTTCGGAGTTCTTTATCAAATTCTCAGACTTCACTTATTGAATAAATGGCAGCTGGAAAGAGAAGAGAAGTTTAAAAAAATCAGTATCTGTTTTCTTATTGCTAATTTATTATGTCATTTTGCATGAAATGTTTTTGATGAAAGAAATAAAGACAACATTTGGTACTCAATATTCACCTTTCTTTATTAAATCGTTAATTTTTAGTCTAAATAATTTATTAGAAATTTTCATTTTTTTCTCTTTAAAATACTTTCAGAGAGCTTTACTAAAAGCTTGCCAAATTTTGTGAAGATACACAAATCGTATCGTAGCGGACATTGTATCCATAAAGTTGTATCTTGACTTCACAATAATATACTTGTATCCAATCGCCACACTTTTAGTTTTTACTGTCTTAGATAACACTGAACAACAGATAATCAAAAAACTAAAACCTTACTTTCATCAATTCAGTCGGCATTACAGAAGTTTGTTTGTTTGCTTTGGAATTTCGCACAAAGGCACTCGAGGGCTAGTTTAGCAGTGCAAAACTAGGGGAAAGGCAGCTAGTCATCACCACCCACCGTCAAATCTTGGACTACTCTTTTAAAAACGAATAGTGGGATTGATCGTTACATTACAACGCCCCTACGGCTGAAAAGGCATGTTTGGCGCGACGGGTATGCAAACCCGCAACCCTCGGATTACGAGTCGCACGCCTTAACACGCTTGGCCATGCCGGGCCATACAGAAAAGTAAATACAGGTAAATCCAATTGAATACAAAGTATTCAATTAAGATTTTTAAATACCCAACATACTTTCTGTTCTTATAAAGAACACAATTCTCCCACCGCACAAAGAAAAGTAATATTTTTGTTTCTTTAGAATAAAGCACAAAGATACACAATGTGCTATCTGTGCTCTGCCCACCACGGGTATCGAAACCCGGTTTTTAGTGCGTAAGTCCGCAGACATACCACTGTGCCATTGGAAGGCGAGAGGTTATATAACATTAAAATGTACTGATAAGAATTTAACAAGTACCTCACACAATAACTTTCACAACTTATCTAAGAGACAATGACTTTGTAAAACGCTAGACGGTTCTTTCACTGTAGAAAAGCAATCACTATTTCAGAAGGCTATGATCGCTCTGACTTCTCTGGTCTGAGTTTTTCAACCCCAAACAAAAATCTTTGGTAATACAAACTATGGATGTTCTAGCAACAGCTTTTGTAAACCTCAGTAATAAAGTGGTAGTCACAGAATTTCATCTTCATCTTCTTTTGTATAACATAACTCAACAGTTCAAAATACAAAAATTACAAAGCCCTTTTGGTCATTTGTTCCTAACCATACAGTTGTTCTGATAACACTGGTTCAACGATAATCACAAACTGCAGTTCATATATTTAAGTGCAAACGACACTGGAGATCTCAGAAAACAACAGTTGTAACATCCTTTCAGTCATTGTTTTCTTGAACAAATGACTTTTCTCGCTACTGGTGGGAAACTTAATCGCAATTTCAATGACGAGAAATTTGTCGTCAGAATCCAAGGCGTACAGCAAAAAATATTCTCATCATACATTCTTGTGAGATGCAGGTGCACCGTGTGCTTTTTAGTTTTAATATATAATTTTTCAAGCATTTTCTTTTATTCAAGATGTGTCCAATTTCTCTGTAATACGTGGCTTAGAAAGTTGTTTAGGTTATTTCACTCTAGCTACCTTTGTTCTTTGTCATTTCCTTGAAAATACAATCTAGTTTGCTCATGAGAAGTGTGAGTTTAAAAACTCCACTTTGAGCACAAATGGCTACGGCAGTGTTTTCCAAGGTAGATCAGATTACACCTTTAGGTTACAAACACTCTTTTATTTGAACAATCATATTGCTTAATAAGTTCTCTGAGTAAATATTCTGTTCAGAAATTAACCATGTAATGTGAGATTCAAACAGTTTGGAACATCATTTTGAGTGAAAAATTCAACTCGAAAGTAATGTTTGAGAAAGTACAAGGACAGAACCAATTGATCTAACTATGCCTGGATACGAAGGCCAGAACGAATCTTGTCCCAAATGATTTTCAAACTGATGATACAAGAAATATTTGTTGAGAATTTAATCCAACATTATTTTTGTCTTTGATGTCTTAATTGCCGACCGTATGCACGTGCTTGCTAAAAAGTAATGTGGTTCGAAAGTGTGGGATATCTATGAAAGGTATCCCAAGCCCATTTTTGAGCTTTGCATGCTTTGTGGCATGCAGGATTCCACGACGGACAAATATACCATGGAAAATGTGTCGAGGTTGTTTGTATATTTTAAGGAATTGCTTGGATAGTACAGGTAGTTACCGCTGTCACACATTTGTCTGTTGATGGCTTATTGAAGATGGCAGGATCAAGTTCCGAGAAAACAGTGAAAGAGGGACAACTGGCTTGGTCCAGCTCCCGCCGAGACACGCGAACTTCGTGGTATCGACCAAGGCCATTCTCTCTCACAATGATAGAAAAATGATCACTGGCCTATGGGTTTCTGTCATCTTTACATAAAAGGTCAGGAAAAGTAAAGAGGACAAGATCAAGAGATCAATAGCAATAAAACTCTGACTAAATGCATGAAAATAGGTACAAACACCAGTACTGCAGAAAAAATGTTGTGATCCGAGAGCATATGCTCTACGGAATTACCTCTCCCATCAGTATCAGCACCTTCTCAGAAGGGATTACGTTCATTAAGGTCCCTCAGGAGTATAAAAGGAGACGGCAACTGTTCAACGAGAGCATCAAGAAATCTTTCCTGTAAAGACACACAGGATGGTAAGAATTAATCAGTACTTTAATATGATCCAGATATGAACAGAAACCGCGACAGTTCCACTATATCAAAATGACCATTTTTACTAATGTGCTGGAGAACTGGGCTGAGAGTGTTTCTGTTTCGACCACGTTTCTTTATTAGTAGGAAGTTTATCGACCTCCATGGATCCTGCCCTGGGTCGATTTGGCAGGTCTCTGTCGTTGGAAGAAGATTCCAGCGACTGAGGGCGTGAACGAATTATTATTCTGCATCTTAGAGCCAGAGAAGATGGATACAAGGAAACGCCAGAACTAAAAGTCAAAGGAAGCAGGTCTGGACAGCAACTGAAAGAAATGTTTGGGACAGAAAGGGAAGTAGACGTTGACTCGTCTTGTCTCTTGATCATGGAGGGCAAAAGATTACTGAGATGATTTGAAAATTACTCTGGGAGAGACACGGACAGATCTGTCTGCACTCTCACGGTAGCAGTGGAATGGAATGCAACAGCATAGTCTTAGATGGAGTTTGGGACATTAATTTCTCAGCCTCCAAATAAGTGATATTATTTACAGTCTTTAAACGTTGTACTTCTTTCTCTTCCACCCAATTAGGAAAGAAACTATAAAGTGGTGTGAACTATTACAGTGACACAGTGTAGTTCAAGTTTACACATCCAGGCGTCGTGGTCTTTGCCACCAAAACGAACACGTGTTAATGACCTACGACAAAAGGCCTTTGAATGTCTGAATCACTGGCACTGAAAACATCGAAAAAGATTTGAAATATATGTCCTAACTTTACAATTTCAGTATTCTGCTTGATAATGACAGGTGGAGGTTGCGATGCGAACGTCAAAATAATTACATTTGTAGGTACCATAATTCAACTTTTGCAAGTGGAAACTCGATGCACTACAGAAACACCTTCACTGGAGAAACCAGCGAGAATCTCTGGCTGGGGAATGTTCTTTAAATTCATGTCCTGGAGGAATTAAAAGTTACATGGGGAATAACCTTGATGTGTATATCCCTAATGCTCCTCGAATTCAGATGTTTCTGCCACCTCAAGCCCGCTCGTCTACAGGGAGTCAAGGCTAAAGTGGTGTTTTATGGCTAGACCCCTCAACCACAAGGATCCTCTTCTCCTCTTCACAGGTCGCCAGGCACGGCAAACACGTAGGTGAATGTTTAGATCCCAGAGAAAGTAAAGTGAAAGAACATAACCTTCTCCCATCAGTGGACTCAAAAGACAGCGAAATATGGTCTTCCTATAACAAAACAGGCAGACACACCTTCTCTGGGAGGTCCCTTCACCACGTACAGGAATCTACACTGAAAGGCCTAGATATGGTAAAGGACCTTCGCCCATGATATAAAGGCCCATAAACTTTATCAATCTGTAACTGCAAGTATTATATACATATATAATGGTTTTATTCATTTAAAGACCAACAGATTAAAAAACGCCGAGAAAAAGCTTACATTCATTTAAGAACACAAAATAGCTTGAAATCGTTAAAAACTGAAAAATGATAGATATTAAAATTTATTTTCATTGACCTATCTTCCATGACTCAAGTTTTGCCACCCCACATAAAGAATATGATAGTTCTGCACCATTTGGAAGGCACGATATTTCTGTTCTACTTTTGTGTGTCTTTACTCTCATCTCTTGGAGAGGTAAAACATATAAGTGGTTTCTTTCAAGACTAACCACCCTGAAAATAGACCCTTTTGATATTTGCAGTATCAACTCAAAATCTGAATTTGTAGGATCGAAAAATAATTATAATGATACAGTGTAAAAAAAAAAGTCATTTTAACACTCGAAAAATTCTTGAGCAGGTTTTAATCCGTTAGCACAGCTACAATTTTATATTAAAAATTCAAAAACAAAAAATATTGGTTTTGATTCACATAGTTTATGAGTTTGGATGTATTAAAGTGTCGCAATAGAATTATTACTATTTTTACTGCTTCAATTCAAATTGGAAAAATTACCCCAAGCTAAAATATTTCGGCCCTGCATGGCAAGGTGGTTAAGGCACTCGACTTGTAATTTGAGGGTCGCGGGTTCGAATCCTCGACACACCAAACATGCTCCCCCATTCAGCCGTGGGGGCGTCACAATGTTCGGTCAATCCCACTATTCGTTGGTTAAACAGTAGCCCAAGAGATAGGGGTGAGGACTAGCTGCTTTCTTCTATTCTTACACTTACGTTATTGACTTTTGAGCGCAGTAAAATATCGACAGTTTCACTCTTTCATGACTTTCAGGTTAAATTTTGTTCACAAAAAAATCTATTAAGAGCATGTTATAATAGAAACAAAACATTAAATTCCTGCAAAATAAATATTTAATTGTTCTTAACTTTATAAATGTGTTTGTGTGTGATATTTTAGAGCAAATCTGTTGTGTTCATCAAGTGGAATCGTACCCCTGAGTTTATGATTGTAGATCCGAAAATTTATCGCTGTCACACCGGGAGACAATTATATAACTGAAAGATATTGAAGAACTGTTTTAATTTTTGATGCCTTTTTAAGGTGGTTGAAGGAACTGAATAATTAAACAGTGAGAAAACTTTGTGATGTCCATTTTTAAACATGCATTTTGTTGTGTTCCCTGGTCATTTTCCTATGTTAACTGGTGTTACTATATTACTTAATAGTAACAACATTTGAATGATTTTTTTTACAATTCTTTATTTCTAAATATGTACATAGAAATGAAACTCCAATGCGCCAATGAGCAATATGGCCACAATACGTATAGGCCTAACTTTAAATTTTCATGGAATCGAGATTAATTTCATGGTTACCTAAACAATCTTCTTTATCATTAAAGTAAAGATAACTAAATAACTATAATTTTAAATTTAAATAATCTGAAGTTTACCATCATTATTTTTTTTACATATTTAAATATTTTTGTGATTTTTGTTTTTTTAAAAAACACAACACCTGTGAAGATAATAAGCGTTATAAACTTATTTCTGTTGGTCGGAAAAGACGTCTTTTGGCTTACAAAAATTCAATTGCATTCGTTACTGTTAGGTTAAAGTAGTATTTAAGAAATATTTTAGTAGTAGGTTTATGTTTGTTTAACAGATCGAAACTATAAATCTTCTGTCAAGGTATTTTAATACAGCAAGAATAAAACTGTAAAGTTATAACACATAATTATTTAAATAAGGTTCCTTAATCATAAGGTAGGCCTAACCGTTTTACCTAGGTTAATCAAATTAACGTTCCAATAAGAACGACACTAAGTTCTGTATTTTTAAATTACTTTTTTAGCTTCTTTTGTTTAATTTTAGAACTTGAGTTAGACGTTAGTTTAAACCCTAGGACAATACCTTTCTTGTGATGAACTCTAATGTTATAGTTTTTTTGATAACTTAGAACTAGCTTCAAACAAAAATTTCAAATTTCAAAACACTACCTTCTCAAACGATTCAGTTTTCGAATATATTGTTTGATTAAAAAAAATGTCTCGGTTGTCGAACATAAACTCGGTTCCCGAAGCAAGCTGTCGTGGCCCGAAGTAACCCGACTGATGACGTAATATTTGGAGGTTGCAAACGGATTAATTTAATTTACAGTATTTTTTATGAGAAAAATTGATTCGGTTTTCGAACAGCCTTCTGGAATGGATTAAATTAGAAAACCAAGGTACCACTGTGTAATAAAACATCACAATTTGTAGGAAATCTATTCATAAATAAAGTAATACCAAAGTAACCACTTATCTGGACCCTTTAAAATTTCAAACATTAGCATTAGTTCATAAAAGTGTACACTGATAAAGCTTATGTTAACTTTAACCGCGATTTCTTGTAACCGAAAACTCGTGTAACAAATCATAAGGTATAGTTTTTGTTTTTTTTAATAATGTGTAAAGAAACTTACAAATTAGGATTTACTTTTTATCGTGTTTTGAAGTGTACGGAGCTTGTAACATTAATCAGCTACTCGGTCATTCGTTTTTCATAGATGCGGTTACTAATCACGCCGCTTCTTGTCTTGTGACGTTCTCTTTGTTGGTTTGGTGATCACGTGACAATACTCATTTAGATGAAAGCGTGAAAGATGTTACCGTTAGAAACTATATTGATTTATCGTTCAAAATTACGTATCCAAGATATCATTCAGAACAGTATTTTGTCATGCCAGGTTCCAGTGTGATATTTGAAATTGAATGAAGTATTTTAAATATTTTAATGTTTTTTATAATTTGAATTTACTCTTCTTAGCTGCCATTCTCATCTATATCATTTTTAAAATATCAGATAATTTGGCTTGTTATGTATTTTCTGTTGCATTTCGTAAACATTTGTTACAAAGAACAAGAGAACTCGTGTTTATGTAACACTTGTTACAAAGAACAAGACACTAATTTTAATGTGACGCTTGTTACAAAGAACAAGAGAATTCGTATTAATGTAACACTTGGAGCAAAGAACAAGAGACACTCATGTTTATATAACACTTGTTTCAAAGAACAAGAAACTATTATATCAATATAACACTTGTTGCAAAGAACAAGAGACAATCATGTTAACATTACACTGACTTGAAATCGATACGAAATATAAATATACAACTCTGTAAGATGGAGCTCGAGAGCGCGTGTGGCGTTGAGCATCAGATATTTGTGTGCTGAAGACAAGACAGCAGTGTGTAGTTTTCGCCCTCCCAGCCGTGGGGGCGTTATAATGTGACAGTCAATCCCACTATTTGTTGGATAAAAATTAGCCCAAGAGTTATCGGTGGGTGGTGTGTTGTATTACACTGCTAAATTAGGGACGGCTAGCACAGATAGCTTTCGAGTAGCTTTGTGCGAAATTCCAAAACAAACAAACAAACAAATCTTAAAGTCCCGACTTCTTTTTCATTGCATTAAGCTTGTTCGCCTCACTACACAAGATCACATCATATTTCAAATTATATACATATATATATAATAAATAATGCGTTTTTAAAATGTTTTCATAATTATTTGATATTATGAAGACATTTTAACACGAGTTTGTAACCAAAGGAAACAAAAACGAACAAAAAAAGATTCCCGTGTTCTCTAAATAAAACGGCTCGAGCCAAGGCTGAATAATGCAGAGTTAGAATGGCGAGGTGTGAAGTTTGATACATAGTCTGGCAGACTGGAAACCGTAAAAACTAATTTTGTTAAGTTTTGATGTGTAGTCTGGCAGACTCGAAACAGTAAAAACTGATTTTGATAAGTTTTGATGTATAGTCTGGCAGACTGGAAACAGTAAAAACTGAATTTGCCTTTGCAGCTCTTCGAGAACAATGAAGGAAAATTACCCCTCTTGTCGACTACCAGACAAATTCATTGATATCTGGGGCACTTGTAGAAAACATTATTGTTCCCCAGTGGCTCAGCGGTATGTTTGCGGACTTACACGCTAAAATCCGGGTTTCGATACCCGTGGTAGGCAGAGCACAGATAGCCCATTGTGTAGCTTTGTGCTTAATTCAAAAAATAAACATATTATTGGTTGATTTGAAATGTGACACGAACAAGCTCTCTGACCGCTCTTGTTCTCTTCAACTGAAAGAACGTACAAAAACGTAGCTTAATGAGTCTCCTGTGAGTTTTAGGCGAAATATTATGACAGAACGTGACTAAGCTCTAGCACGAGAAAATAACTATACCGGAAACTAGAGACATTTCGACTAATGTGTGTGTGTGGAACAGAACAAAAACAATTAACATTCGTGTGGAACAGAAGAATGACATTGAACATTTTAGATAGAAATATCAGATTCTTTTTTGCACGCGGAGAGACGTCTAATGTGGAAATCCTCACTGTTTTTATTGAGCTAGTTTCTTGGTGCTGGACCGGATGACTCATAAATAGAACCTACACAACACAGCGACACCTTTTTCCTGCTATTCTCTCTCGTAGACTGCCCAATCACTGTTACTCACTTTGTAACATCTTGCAAATGATTTTAATCCTTCTAACATCCACATATTTATACACTCTAATAAGCTCCATGTTTGTCTCCACTGACTGATATTTTGTTTACTGGTTTTTACGCTCATATTTCGTTTTTGATGCACAATCTTATTTTATCGTATTTTTACATAAACATTTCCTCCACAATAAGGACTAATTATATTACAGTTTAAACGTTCTATTTTTATAGTGTTTATATAAATCTTTTATCTCTGTGTATGATTGGTCACAGTACAGTTTAAATATTATATTTTTACTGTTTTTATATAAACCTTTATATCTAGATTTAGGATTATATTACAATATAAAACATTCTATATATTAGTTTTCATATTCTTTTATCTATATTTAGAATTATATTACTTTTTGAAACATTCTAATTTTTATTTTCAAATAATTCTTTTCTGTAGATTTAGGATCATATTATTGTCGGAAACATTCTATTTTTACAGTTTTTATATTCGTGTTTTACGTAGATTTAAGGTTCTTTTATTGCCTACAACGTTCAGTTTGTTTTTATCCTCCATACTTGAGGATCAAGCAATTCAAAAGTCGAGAGATGAGCGACCATGACACTAAAGACGTTCCTTTTTTACGGCTGTTTATAAGTATGATCGTCGATTACGTTTTCTATTTGATATTAAACAACATCTTTATTGTGGAGGGTGTCGACGATTATTTGTCTTTCCTTTCTCGTGATTTGTAGGCCAAAAATAGAGACGGCTACATTCTTTGGCGTTTCTCACCTGGCCATTAAGATTCGTGTTCCCAAAGAGATTTTCAAATTCAACATCAATATTTTCATGCTTTCTTCCATTAGTGAATTTATTTATAAGTTAGATATTTAATCATTTTCAAGTCTCCAACCTTGAATTCATTTCTTTTGGTTTTCTTACATTTTGTTTTTGATCTCATCTGCTGCAAAGTGCTCTGTTTTTAATATTTCAAATTCCTCAAATTTATTCACAACTTTTTAGTTATTTTATATATTTTCATTTTAAGACGAAAGATAAATAAAATCATTGTTCATTAGTCACAACCGATCAACAATAACAATAAGAGGTGCTTAATGTGTTAAAAGTTCAGCTGTCTTTACCTTTCCACTTTCCTATCTTTATCAGGCTGTTTTCCTATCTTTGTCTATCCGCCTGTTTGTCTTTATCTACCGGTCTTTTTTTATCTATGCGTTTTCTTGGCTTGTCCATCAGTTTTCCTGTTATTATACAACTGTCATCAAGGTACTGTTAATATAATATACAAGTGTACTCACCCATTTCAGTCTCCATGTGTTGGGCTTCTCTGCGTCACATTTTAACGATGCTCAGAAGGTAAAGTTACAGTAAAGTGTGAATGTTGTATTATGCTCTGTTTAATATCATAGAGACAAGCTATGGCAGTATCCGTGTAACAATTGAAACAAATGCTTTTCTTTTCTTTTCGAGTTACAAAGGGAAAAGAAGGAACAACTGTGTTACAATTAAGACAACGTTTCAAACAAACAGACTTGAATTGTGAGCCAAGGATAGAACCAGAAATACACACATTCACTTCATGCTGTACATAAAGATGAACATGCAAGACACACCTGGATGTTTTTTGATTCTGAACATTGATAAACTTGTTGTGACGCACAACCTTTGATAGTCGTAACCGACAAGCTAATCAGTTGGGTGAAGACAAATTCTGATCGAACTTAGTTTGCTGACCGAACACCGACGGGTTATCGAACCGCTAATTATAGTAGTGTAAATCCGTAAACTTACCGCTGTACTAGCGGAGGACCGGACCAACAGAGCTTGTCTGTTAGATATTAAAATATTGTAAAATATTTATTTCATACAACTTTACTCATAAAACGGAGAACAACGTTTCGACTTTTTTGGTTCACTCTGATGCAGTCTATCAATTTGGTGACATCGTATGTTTATTATTAAGTTTGATAGATTTCTTTGTCGTTGTCCGTAACGCTTCATTACTGATAAGAGGAAACACAGTCGATCAGCTGCGCTTGTCGTCCACAATAAGGAATGAACTGTCACTCTTATAATGCGCTTATATCTTGCAGTGTGGGAAATGTTTTGTTTATTGTACAGATCCGAAATCCTGAGCTCTGCCGTAGAACTAACCTACGTGTATATATAATGTACCATCCTAAAATGAACACAAATTTAAAAGGAAGTGTAAACCTATTTTAAAGCAATTAAATGTAACAGCTTATGACCAAAATAAACTTCCATAATCAGACCAGTGTTTACAAAAATCGGACAAACATTTTACTCACAATTGGTATTTCCTTTCCACAGAAAAAAAAACTTCACTTGACGCTATAAATCGTAAATATTCTCTGATGATTAATCTACAATTACGTAGAAAACGTTTAGCACAAACGGAAATTGAGTAATTTTATCGATGGCAAGATAATTTGTTTCGAACATGAATGTAATAGCTACACGAGGGCTGTATGCACTAGATGTCCTGAAATTTGAATTGAAAGACTGGGGGGAAGGCAGCAAGTGAACAGCACCCACCGCCAACTCTTGGACTACTATAATCAAACAGTACGATTTAACTAATACTTCGATAACTCATTATGCTCTCAAGGTGCATATTGTATTGATGTGGCAGGTCGCAAACCACGAATATTTGGATACACTGTCCGATACGCTGATCAAACTCTGCCCGCTAGAAGGAACGATCATTCCAGAAAAGTATCAAGCGTCCGGATTATGAATCTGAAGACCAACGGTTTGAGGTTCGTTGACACAAAAACGTACCCGAATCTTTGGGCCATGCATGCGCTAAAAAGTGACGGTGAACTTCCATTATTCGATTGAAGTAGCCCAGAATTTTGTACCTAGAAAAACTGGATAGAAGTTTATGTTAAAAGAGAAATGGACCAGTCGCTTTAGAATATTGGCGAGAACTGATGTGAAGCAATTCCAGGGCTAGTAGATTACCAAGCGAGTCAGTACAAATTGTGTAATTTGAGTCCTGCTTTGCTTCTATGTGATGTAGTGCAAGAGAAATGGCATACAGTTTAGCAGTGAACACAGAAAATGTTGAGGGGTTTCTGTGTGCAACCATCGAACCACAAACCATGACGGTGCCCACACAGTCACTTGATTTTGAACCAACCTTCTATTCCTGTTTATATGGATGGTCTGAAATCAAGCCACTCTGTGGGCTCTGCCATCATTTGTTGTGGCTTGGTGTTCGAACACAGAAGTCCTTCAACATTTTCTGTGTTCACAACTGAACTGTATGCCATTTCTTTTATCTTGGAGTACCTGGTTTTCTCATATGATTTAAAAAAAGACCACATTTGGGGACTGTAATAAGCCATGGGCTGACCAGTGAATACTGCCATGTTATCCAAGAACGGACCCAATGTTTTTTGCAGCTCTCCAACCATTGTAGCACAAGCATCTTTGGACTCAATTGTATGGTCTTAATGCAGATATATGGATTTGAATTTTTTTATTCATCAGAACTTCAAGTGCTTTGTAGAGATGAGGAACCCATATTGTTCCTAGGATGTTCACAGGATTTAATGTTTTTTTTCTTTTAGAGCATCACTGACACTTTTTTAATTTCCTGCTTGCTTTGGCACTCAAATGATAGTGTTTGTAAAGACCTAAAAGAAGGTATTTTATGTCTGATAAATACTTTCAATTCCTTCACAGCATCCAACGGTCCCCTTTCAAATAAGTGGGCCACACACTACACCCCAACTAACCAAGGCATCCCATCTCTAGTAAGAAGTGCGATAAGTCCATTTTCTGCTCCATTATTGATAGAAACACCAAGAGTGGTTGCCTTTCTTTTGCAGTTCTCTGCACCAATTGTCACAAGTGCTTTTTAAATTGCTGTTTTTAATCCTGTGGCAGTATCACTGGGTGGGGCTTGCAAGTGAAAAGTTTTTCCAGTTTCTCAAGCTGATAAGCATGTACATTTCTCGGGTATAAATCCATCTGCTGAATCTGTGGTTTAAATTTAGCATTGACAGGTTGAACACACGGAGTATGCCTTCCACTTGTTTCGTGGGCTTTGATCAATTTTAGCCTAGTACTCAGTACTAACCTTGCTCACTTGAACTTGTTCAACTCGTGCACTGTTTTATGCAGTCTTAAATTGAATATGTTGATTTGTCAGTTCTTTAAACTAACGTTATATGAAGACGGTGCCACAGTACCGTTCTACCAGTAGTAGTTTTGTGTATACATAACAAAGTTAAGAATCATGTTGTCATACATGTCGAAGTCTTACGCAATTTAACCTAAAAAGTCAAATTATTGTTTTTAGATTGCTCCGATCAGGCAGAAGTTTTCCCAGCTTTTCAGAAATGAAATGGAACACTTACTGATCTCAATTTACTGTAGCAAAATAGTTGAATTACACCTTAAAGTTTGTCGTCATTGTCTCCGTGCTTCTGTCTCAAACTGTTCGTTCGTGTCATAAAAATATCACCATAGGGCTGGGTGGGGGCATTATGACTTCAGCGTAGGATCAAAGAAGAAGTTAGGAGAATATGATTGTGATCTCCATTTTTGGGTTCCAAAATGGCATATATGACGAAATTTTGTTGGCTATTTATAAACTGGGATGAAAACCGGGCACCTTTGTATTGATCCCTTCAGTAAATTTCCGCTTCAGATCTGTTTATGTTATCACATGATCACAAAAGACTACTCGTATAGGTTACAGGTAATTTGTGAACGGTGTCATTGTTACAGTGACATTCCTTTCTAGATTTTTCTTGGTAGAATAAATTTCAAAACATGTACTCGCATACAAAGACAAATGAGGTTGTTGTTTTTTACAGGAATTTATTTAAAGCCAAAAAATTACGATTCATGAAATTTTCAGTGAGAAACACCAAAACATTTTACAAAACACATGAATAATGCAGTGCTAACGTAAATAGAACTAAAACAACGAGACAATAACCAAATATAACATACGAAATCAGGAGCCGAAAGAACATAAAACGAACCACGTCTCTGTACACATTTGTCACCATTTCGTTTGACTGATGTTTTTATGGTATTATACTCATATTTTTCTGTAGATGTGACTCAATAAAACAGTGAAAGATAAAACAAAACAGTTCAACTGCCTATAGATTCTTATAACTAGCCACAGCGGAAGAAATGTCAGACATAATAAAATACGATCATCTTTTACTTGAAGTTTTATCAACTTTCTGTTTCACTCTTAACAGTAATCTTTGGAAAATCAATGACTACTTGCTTCAGATACACAGATTAGTAGTTTATCAAAACCTTAATTACTCACCGAGCGAAAGAAAACGTTTTCTTAACAATGCAGAGTAAAGTCGAACATGGCAGGTGAGGACAATCACAAAACAATATACTAAAGTTGAGTATGGCAGTGAAAGAGTTAAGGGAATGATGGCTAAGGGGAATACTTTGGGGTGTATTCTTCCCTTGGTGCGTTAAGCACGTGCTTATTTTGCTTAATGGTTAATTTAGGGCTTTTTATTTGGTTTCAGAACTATTCTTTTGCGGCACAGAGAGATCTGTCTGCACTCCCATTGTCGTAGTGAAACGAAGTACAGCAACATACGTTCAAGATGAAGTGGTGGACAGCAACTTTGGAGCCTCAAGCTAATTAATGTATTGAATTGTCTTTAAACGCTTTTTCTCCCAATAATTTAGGGCAAGAATAGAAGTAGAATGGATGAAAGCCATTGCAACTGGCGCAATGAGGGTCCGTTTCACACTCGTGGTCCTTGCCACCACAATGAGCACATATCAAGGAACCACAACACGATGTCTTCGAGTAACCAAACCGCTGACACTGAAAACCTATGAGAGGTTTTGGATTGTATGGTCGTGCCTTGCAATTAAGATAACCTGTCTTGATGGTGGTTGGTGCAAATAATGATGTAAATGTTAAAGTGAGGACATTAATCAGCATCATAAAGTGGAGGTACGCCTCACTGCAGAAATTCCTTGGGTGGAGAAACCAGCGAGGATCTGTGACCTGGGGATGCACTTCAAATCGTTCTCAACAATAACTCCTCGTAATGAATTCAAAGTACGATGAGGCGTAACCTCAATAGGTATATTCTCAATCGCATTTGAATGTGAGGAATTCACTGTGTTGAGATATGGATGTTTCCAATAATACGTCACCAGAGCGAAGTGAATGACAATTGTTTATTGGTTCCTTCGACAGTAGTCTCAAGTGTGTTCTCCTTCTGAATGGTAAGATATATGTATTTGTTACTATTACTCATTTGGTTACCTTGAAGGAAACATACGAAAATCTTGAATTTCTTATTGATAAAGTCAAATATAAATAATGTGTTTCGCTACTTTGTGGAGACCTAAAAGTCTTTTGAATGTGTTGGATGAACAGTACTGTTATATAAAGTTTCTGCGTTTGCGTGTGTGAAATGGGACGAACAAAGTACTAAATCAGCACCAGATAAAGAAGTAATGGCCACCCTGAGTCAGCCTGACAGCGGGATAGAAAACATTTAACGTGAAAGTTTGGTTGACACAAAGAAAGTCCTATTAGGTCCACTTCAAATTAAAGTGGACTTGACGAATCAGTTTGTGAAGACCTCAGACAAAGATGTTAACTCTTTCAAGTCTCTGTATGGACAATTTCCAACTTTTTCAGGTGCGACACTTAAAGAAAGGACTTTGTTTGGCCTCAGATTATAAAATTGACTTTTGGCATTGTTTCACTTCATGTATATATATGTGTGTGTAAATAGCTTACATACTGCAGATTACATTTATTGTTAATGGGCGAGTGAATGAGCAATATAAAAGAATAATTAATTAAATATTTCACTGCGATTATTTGTCCACGTTTTAAAATTATTTTCACAATTGATAATATCACCCGAATGCACTGGGTATATCCCATCATTCAGAAATTATCCAAAAACTAGTGTCAGTCTAGTCGAACATCATGAAAAATCGTAAAAAACGAATTAAATTCAGTAATTGTACAAAGCCGAGTGTTCGCACCAAAAACGATTCAACTTCTACTGTCTTTCACTGTCTAATCCTCGTTTTGGAAACACAGTTACCATTAAATACCTTATAAAAGAAAGCAAATGGGTAGAAACCGGCCTCTAATATTTCGACTAATTGTACTCCCTACCTCCACGTGGCCAAGCGTGTTGAGGCGTGCGAGTCGTAATCTGAGGGTCGCGGGTTCGCATTCCCGTCGCACCAAACATTCTCGCCCTTTCAGCCGTGGGGGCGTTATAAACATACGGTCAATCCCACTATTCGTTGGCAAAAAAAGTAACCCAAGAGTTAGCAGTGGGTGATGTGTTTTATTACACTGCTAAATTAGGGACGGCTAGCACAGATAGGGCTCGCGTAGCTTTGTGCGAAACTCAAAAAACAAACCCTACATCCACCGTTCCAAAACAAAAAAAGATATAAAAATGTATACCCGACCATATGTGTGTGTGATTTTTTTATCATTATCCATGACAACTGACTGGATTAACATCACTGTTTGGATTTTGACTGAGAGATGGGATATCCCATTGGCATTATCCATTATGACAATAAGTTGGTAACATGGACCAATAAACTCAATGTGATACTGATACACATCAATAAATTTGGGAATTAACCGAAATTATACAGTAAAGCACATATATATGCAAGTTATACAAAAACCAATACGTAAGTGGTACGCAAACACTAACAATACTGTCATTAACATCGTGTTAAACATAATAATGGATATTTTAATTACTTTTATTTATGTGTGGAGACATTATTAAATCCTGCGTAACTCCAATGTAAAATGTAACACTGGCTGTTTCGGTACGTATGATATAGTAGACACATTCACCACTATCTGTAAATATTTCATTTTTTTTTATTTATAAGTGGGAACATTTTAAAATCCTGGGTGGCTCTACTGTGAGAGGTAAAATTTAACACTGGTCGTTGTTCCAGCAGTGTAGGTGTATTTGATACAGTGAAGACATGGTCACCACTATCTGTATATATTTTCAATTTCTTCACAAGCTTCATAATTCTTCTAATTATTTGAAATATCACGAGAATAAGTTTTATGTGCTTTTTCTCAACACACCATAAAGGAATAAAAATGTTTCGTACTTTAAATTAAACGTCAGAAATATATTTCTATACATTAGCATGAAAATTACGTGTTTATACTTTTATATCATCACAGAACCAGTTTTATGTTTATAATTTAATATAATGCACTGAAGTATTTACTTATAGTCCGATTATGTTTTAATCATAATATATATATGTAATTATCAACGTATTTTGAACTTTCTCTGTTAATTTGTATAAAAACAAATAAAATTATTTATGACATTATCAGTTCATCACTAGATTGATTTATAACGTCCACAAACCAAAAGGTAAAAGAATGTTTTTATTATTCACTCTGCTCCCCGATAGTGCAGAGGCGAGCTTACATATTTAGAACGCTAAAATCACAAGTTTGATCCTACTTGGTGGACAGTTTAAATAGGGTGATGCGGCTTTAGCTATAAGTAAATACATTACTTTTCACTTACAAAAATATTTTCTCAACTGTACAGATAACTTTTCTCCAGAATTACACAATTCACTTCCGATATTCACAAATCTTGTTGAAACAATAAATTTCTTAATTTTACAAAATTTCGTTAAAGAATAGATAAGCAAACAACTAACTGTAAGCATAAAAAGTGTTTTATTCATGGTGGAACATATTGCATGTTTAAAGAATACATTGGTCTGTCTTTAAGAAACAGAAAACATATATTCACTATTTTTTACCATCAGTGAAACACTTCTTTATGTTTATAAATCGCTCTGTTCGCATACTGTTATAATTACATGATGTTCTTGACAAATAATGTGTTTATTTCAAAACATTATTGATCAACTCTAGTTATTATTCAATATTTCTTGCCAGTGGTCATATCCAGTTACAGTTTTAACGTCTTTACTATTTCTCTTAAACCTTGTTTTTATTAAGTTCTTGTTCTACATATTCAAGTATTTCTCTTCATTTTTTTCCTTTCCTTAAGTTTCTGATAAAACATGAAAATAAGTTTAAAATGTATTATATCGCAATAAAAATAAATGAATTAATGGGGACTCTGTAAAATATTTTAAATAGAGATTTCTTTATATCATACCTTTGCTATTAAAGTTAAGTACTTTTAAATTTATATTATAAATTCATAATAATATAAACATTTACAGTTAAACAATATAAGCAGGTCAGGGTAATAATTTGAGACTCAAAACTTGTAAAACTGTTCACAAATCAAAAGAAGGAACTGTGTCGATATAAATGTTTATCAGATTAGAATAAACTTCAATTGTGTTCTTTATTCATTGTCTTCATCAGATTTAGAAGTGTTGGTTCCATCAAACACTGGAACGTTTCTCCAGAGACTGTGCACCCAATGTAGCTAGGTAATTACTTTGTGGTACAAGAACTATTTTGATCACAGCCTTTTTTACATCTTCAAGAAACTGATCAATTCTTCTCCTGTGGTCAGAGATATATGATGGGAAGTAACTGGTGACTTTTATTGTTCATCCATTGTGACGAAGAAGAAAAATTGGGGATTTGGTAAAATATGGACTTTTATCGACTAGTGTAGCAAGAGCGGCTTTTTTGAATGGTCACATAAAGATATTCTGTGTTCAGTGAGTAGCTTTAGAAGTACTGTGTTGTTTGTGAGACACATCTTTGTTATAACTTTCAACTTATCAGTTTCAGACATTTTCACATTGCAATTGTGTACAGTGCTTGAGATACTAACTCGTCATCAATAGAAGATGACCCACGAGTGCGTCACTCTAAATTTTTACTTGGTTTCAGCGACTCTTTCTTATTGGTGAAATATAGAGAGTTTATACTGTCTCATACACTCAGGCGATATTTCAATATAAGTGGCCGACATGTTGAGGAACTAATTTCAAAGCTGAATCAAGTTATGTATGGATAGAGTCGATAATTGGCGTGTCCATTCAGCAAATTTTGGTATTAGCGAGGAGTATTATAGTTGTCTGTTGACATGTGCTTCCCAGTGTGGATGTTGCAGTAGAAATTTAGATTCTTCAGATCAAGCGACGTTTTTCCAATCTTCAATCATCCAGTTTTGGTGATCCCTTGCCCACTGTAGCCTCATCTTCCTGTTCTTAGCGAACAGGAGGGAAATCCAGTGTGGTTTACTGCTGATGTAGCCCAATATGCTTCTGCACATCATTGCTGTAAAGAGTGGTTATGATGGTCTTTCTGTCAGCTTGAACGAGTCTGGCCACAAAGTGTTTTTTCCACAAAACTTGCTCACTGGATTTTTTTTATCACCATTCTCTGTAACTTCTGGAGACTGTAATGAGTTAAAATCCCATACTTTTCCATCTGAAATTAAAATCAACGCTCTGAAACAATAAAACACATTGTATAAACCCATAATTTAAAAATTTATCTGGAAATGTATTTTAAAAATTTAATTTCTGAAGAAAGAAAATTGTAACGAGTTATTTAATTTATTAATTGGTTGATCTATTAACGTTTTTAATTAAACTTTGATGTTTCAAATGACTTTATTACAACATAAACTAATTTTAATTTGGTGATTCGTTGTACGCCTGCATTGTATCGTGAATAAACTGTTAAGGCCATCTGATCAATGCTTTGAGCATTACTTCGAAACACAATTTGATTTGCTGTATATGTACAAACTTTTATATATATAAGTAAGACAGAGAGATGAATTTATTGGTAATAGTAAAATTGAGAAATATTTTCACAAAACTAGCTTTTGTATTTTGAAATAAACTCAATATTAACGGAAGAATATTTATTAATATTAAGTCTTAGCATATACTAGGGCCGGGCATGGCCAGTTGGTTAAGGTGCTCGACTCGTAAACATGCCTCTCTTTCAGCCATGGGGGCTGATTATACGACAGTTACTCACTCTATTTCTAGGTAAAAGAGTAGCCAAAGAGATGGCGGTGGGTGGTAATGACTACCTGGCTTCTCTGTAGCCTTACATTGCGAAATTAAGTACGGCTAACGCAGATAGCCCTTTAAGAGTTTTGCTCGAAAAACCAAAAACAAACAAACCATATATTAGAGATTAAAATATTGTGTAAGTTTTGAGTCACATTATTACTACTTCTTGTAAGAAGTGAGAATTATTTTTATTAAACTTGCATAGTTTATATGGTATTTGAATTATTGTTGTCAATAACAACTCGGTGAAAATGAATTGAACCTACTATTTATGATAAATATGTAAAAGGCCCCATTGGCACAGCGGTATGTCTGCATACTTATATTGCTAAAAGCCGTGTTTCGATAGTCGTGATGGGTAGAGCACCAATATCCCTTTGGTTTCTTCCCCCGGTAAGGCTATGGATTCACAATGCCAAAATCAGAGGTTCAGTTTCCCTCGTTGGGCTCAACAGATAGCCAGATGTGGCTTTACTACAAAAAACACTTTTTGGCCAAGTGTGTTAAGGCATTTGACTCGTAATCCGAGAGTTGCGGATTTGAATCCCGGTCGCAACAAACACGTTCGCCCTTTCAGCCATAAGAGCATTATAATGTGACGGTCAATCCCACTATTCGTTAATAAAAGAGTGGCCCAAAGGTTGGCGGTGGGTGGTGATGACTGGCTACCTTCCCTTTTGTCTTAAATCACTAAATTACGGACGGCTACCGCACATCTTGGTAGAAGTAATAGTTTCTTTAAAAGTTAAAAAAGGTTTATTTTTGTTAAAACACATTGTTATAATGAGATACTTCTTCATAACTTCCTGGTTTTTGGTGTATCAAACAGCTTTGCTTTTATCGGAAAAGCTTTTCCAAGAGGTGGCAACAATTGTTGAATCGATTTAGTATGTCAATATATCTTTATCAAAATCTTATATTTACATAAAATCACATGTATGACAGAGTGGTATTGTTTTGGTAAATAGTTAAGAATTCCAGATGTATGTATATATGTTTGTTTGTTTTTGAATTTTGCACAAAGCTACACGAGGGCTATCTGCGCTTGACATACATAATTAAGCAGTGTAAGATTAGAGGTAAGACACCTTCCACCAACTCTTGGGTTATTCTTTTACCAACGAATAATGAGATTGAACGTCACATTATAATGCATCTAAGGCTGAAAGGGGAAGCATGTTTGGTGCGACAGAGAATCGAACCCGCCATCCTCGGATTACGAGTCAAACGCCTTAACCCACCTTTCCAGACCGGGCCTCGAAACAGAAAATTTCAAATGTTTGGTTTCAAGAGACTGACTTTTAACACTATAAAAAAAATTACTCAAATATTCTATGTTCATATAATTGTATTAAGTTATACGACTGAATGTTACTTGGCGCCACTATTTTCATATTAAGATCCCACTGAAATTTCAAATACATCTTAAAATGTTTACTTGGTGATTTTAGTACATAGTGGGGTGTTAATCAGTAGTTTGTTTAAGATTATCTTACAATAAGAATAATTTTATACAAATATTTCTTTACTGTTGGACGCTCAACTCCAAGTCTAAAGATCACGGGATCGAACCCGGTCACACCAAACATGCTCGTTCTTTCAGTAATAGCGTCATAAAGTGACAGTCAATCCCTTTATTTCTTTGTAATAGAGCATCCCAAATGTTGGCCTTGGGCGGTCATAACTAGTTTTCTTCTCTCTGGTCTTACACTGCCAAATTAGGGATGACGAGTGCATATAGCGCGTATATGATCGTGTGATAAAGCGACAGCCAATTCCTCTATTTCTTTGTAACAGAGCATCCCAAATGTTCGCCTTGAGCAATCATAATTAGTTGCCTTTTCTCTGGTCTTACACTGCTAAATTAGGGATGGCAAACGCATATAGTTCTCTTGTAACTTTCCTTTAAATTGAATAACAAAGAAACAAACAAAGTTCTCTGGTAGTGTGTTGTGGGTTTCTCGTAAGAAGAAAAATAGTGTTATAATTTAGGGATCTCATATAACGATCAATTCCCTTACACGGGTTTGAGGTTGTTTCAAACATTCATACAAGTAGTGTTGAATGACTGTGTTTCCTCAAGTATATTATTTGAAAATTAGGAACACCAAGCGTTAGAAGCCATCTCGTAGCTTTCCGCGATATCGGTATTTCCACCACATACCTGTGTGCTTCACGGCGTCGCCAAGAAGAACTAAAGATCTTCAATTATAAAACGCTATGTGTATGAAAACAGCTTTCCGCTAGTTCAGCCGTAAGTCTAGGAATTTACAATCAGGGGTTCAATTCACCTCGGTGGGCTCAGCAAATAGCTCGATGTGGCTGTTAGTAAAAAATATACACACATACTCTCAAATCGTTAGTTCAGTATATTATATAAAATATACACACATACTCTCAAATCGTTAGTTCAATATATTATATAAAATGTACACACATACTCTCAAATCGTTAGTTCGATATATTATATAAAATATACACACATACTCTCAAATCGTTAGTTCAATATATTATATAAAATGTACACACATACTCTCAAATCGTTAGTTCGATATATTATATAAAATATAAACACATACTCTCAAATCGTTAGTTCAATATATTATATAAAATATACACACATACTCTCAAATCGTTAGTTCAATATATTATATAAAATATACACACATACTCTCAAATCGTTAGTTCAATATATTATATAAAATGTACACACATACTCTCAAATCGTTAGTTCGATATATTATATAAAATATACACACATACTCTCAAATCGTTAGTTCGATATATTATATAAAATATACACACATACTCTCAAATCGTTAGTTCAGTATATTATATAAAATGTACACACATACTCTCAAATCGTTAGTTCAATATATTTTGCATACAAAATTTTGTTTTTTCAAATAACAGAAAAGTAATTTGTCAAAATAAAAACAAATGTTTTTATGTAAGATAATAATAATATTTGATCATGAAAACGTTAGCAGTTCTAAATAAAAGAATTGTTACCAAGTTAGCGAATGTTTGTTACCGAAATGTTACTATTATTCATATATGAAATTTACACTTAAAGTTTGGTAAAGAAAACTTTTTAAACATTCCTGTCAATATTTTTCTGCTCCAAAGAAAACTTACCAGACAGTGGGCACAATTCATTACATATAAACAATTAAGTACCACAATGAGTGAAGAAATAATTATAAAGCTTGAAACGGTAAGTGAATAGCAGTTAATCAGAGAGGGTTTGTTTGATTTCTGTCATATCTCTTTACAGCTTTGGTGAGTCGAAGTGAATAAAATTAAATGTTTCATGCTGAGTTGTATAATAAGTTAAATATCTTGAAGAAAATGGTGAGATATTTGACTCAGTGGGAAGGTTGCTCGTCATCACCACCCACCGCCAAGTCTTGAGCTACTCTTTCACGAACGAATACTGGGTTTGACCGTCAAATAATAACGCCCCCTTAGCTGTAAGAGCGAGCATGTTAGGTGCGACTGGAATACGAACCCGCGACCCTTACACAACGAGTCGAATGCATTAACCTTCCTGTCCATTCCGGGCGCTGTTTAGTATTGAAATGCATTATAAAGGCAAGAAATATCGTATTTGTATCTCACAACAACTGGTAAGTGTATTAACGTTTTATAACGTTATTCTGTACTTATCAATAAAAGTGTTAACACCCATACCAGCCGTTCTGAGGTACATTTTTATTTTAAGTGGATTTCTCGTTATGAATAAATATCGTATTTATTGAATTAAAAGTTTAAATATGTTAAATCAAGATTATTGTTGGGCTTAAAGAATTATACACATTACTATTATTGTTAACTGACATTTGAAGATTTTTTTTCTAATTAACGAAATCGGTAGAGTAAGTAAACTACTTTTAAATACGAATTTCTGCCTTGAGATCCAACTGAAGTGGTTCCGAAGGTGAAAAAACTTTCTATAAGAATAGTGATATTAAATTTAATTGTTTTCTCCTGAACTGGGAAATTATAACATGTTTGTATTATGCGGTACCAAATTAAGTAAATAAATCGTAATAAACAACAAAGAAAACTTTCTCAAGATTCAGCGTGAAATTTAGGTACAATCAAATATAATATATACGAAGTTTCTCTTTGGAACTTCTTTCTTAAATCTGTCTTAGTAGGTAATGTATGATATTAATTAAAATAAGACCGATCATGAACATATTATAATACACTAGTATTTGCGATGAAGAACCCGTATAGCTGCGTATACGTTTATTTTTCGCATTTTATGAGCCATAATCTTATTTTTTATTTGTGTGTGTGTGGGGTATTTCTCCCAGTGTTCCAAGGCCTTAAATATACACCACGTGTTATATTATATACGTAAATTCATATATATATATATATATACACACACAGTGGTTCCTCGGTTTTCGAATGGCTTCCTTCTCGAAGAATTCAGTTTTCGAACATATTAATTGAAAAAAACAATGTCTCGGTTGTCGAACATAAACTCGGTTCTCGAACCAAGCTTGGCGTGGGCCGAAAATGGTCGAAGGGTCTTTCGGAACATTAGAGGGGTTATTACGGGGGTTCGGGCTAAAATGTGCTGTGAACGTTCTATTTTTTATTTCTTTTCAAATATTCTGATTAAATAAGCCATCATGGGGACAAAGAAGGATAATGAAAGCAGCAAACCCAAAAGAAAAGTTGTTAGAGACACAATAGAGGTGAAAAAAATCTCACAGCGAAGTATGAGAGTGGTGTTTGCGTGTTTAACCTTGCTACACAGTTTGGTATGGCGGTGGGTGGTGATGACTAGCTGCCTTCCCTCTAGTCTTACACTGCTAAATTAGGGACTGCCAGTGCAGATTTCAAACCGGAATTCAATCTCCTTGGTGGGCAAAGCACAGATAGCTGTATGTGTAGGTTTAAACTTAACTATAAACAAATAATTATCCGAACTTCGCTGTAGAATGTTTATCTATCTAGACAAATACTAATGCGTTACTTTTAATGCACGGGTCTAAAGTCCTAATGTTAATGTTGCAATATCTACCTCATAACATATGAGTTTTAAGTTTTGATCTCAAAATCGTGATACGCTACTTTTAATACATAGGCCTTAAGTTCCACGATCAAAGTGTTCGTAATATATGGTACTTTTATTACACGGGTCTTGAGTTATAATGTCAAAGTTTGTAATACTTACGTCTTATAATATATGGGTCTTAGGCTTGACCTCAAAGTTTGTGATACGCGATTTTTATACACGATTCTTAAGATCTAATGTTCGTGATACACATTTTTGAAGATGTGGTTCTTCTTATCTCAAAGTCCATCACGAGTATAAACTGTGTATGTTACAAAATAAAGCCACAAAAACGAACCACATTTGTACTAAAGACAAGGACTCAGAATAACTCAAGTCCAGATTGATCTGCAGTTTAGATGTTCTGAGCAGAAACTTAAATCTACTTAAAGTGGCTGTTTTTGTGAATAAGATATAAAATGAAATATTTGAGTAACAAACAGTAAATTCCGGTTTATGGTAAGGATTATCACAACAAATTTATCTATCGTACTTGTATAGGAAACGTGACGAACAACAACAATAATAGAACTGTAAACAGAGGCATTATTGTTGAATGTGGGTGGGTGAGATTGTATGTTTTCTTGTAGCAAAGCCACATCGGGATATGAGTCAACCTAAGATAATCGAACTCATGATTTTAGCGTTGTAAATCTGTAGACGTAATGCTGTACCAGCGGGGGACATATTGTTGACCAAGAATGACTCGTACTGGTTTGTTATCCAGTCAGAATAATGGTTAATTTAAACGAATGGTAAACACAAACCAAGGACCTTCTAACACTCTTATTTACTAATGTACAGTGGTTATTTAGCTGTGTCAGATCAGAGGTTTAGGAATTTAATTTCACAATCTTTTGAATTATGGGATCGTAAACCTAAATTCGTGGGCACAATCGAATGTGGAAATATCCCCATTGGTGTTTAAAAATGTTTCTCATACAATACCTAGTTGTTGTGCTGAGAAGAAAAGCATCTCTTTGGGTCATAAAACAACTTTGACTTAGGTCATGCTGAAAACAACAATGCCAGCTTGATCAGACAATTACGAATTATTTTGTGTTGAAAATAACAACGTCGGTTCCATTAAAAACTGATATTTATTTCATGCTAAGAAGAACAACAATATTAACTTATGTCATGCTGTTAGCCCAAGAACTTGGCGGTAGTTACAAATGACTAGTTACTTTTTTCTATTCTCTCTGCTAAAGCTAGCATATCCTCATGGCTCTGGTACTTGAATTGCAATCTTCGGCTAGTGGTTTCGAATCCTGTCACCAAACTTGCTCACCCTTTGAGCTATAGGAGCGTTATATCGTGAAGGTCAGTTCCAGTTTTTGAGCCGGTCTTGGTCAGGTGGTTAGAGCTCTCTACTCGCAACCTGAGAGCCTCGAGTTTGAATCTCCGTCATTGAATCTACTTGCCTTCTCAGTCGTGAGGGTGTTATAATGTGACGGTCAATCCCACTGTTCATTGGTAAAAGAGTAACCAAAGAGTTGAAATTGGATAGTGATGGCCTTGTCTTAAACTGCAGAATAAGGGGCGATTAGCGCAGATAGCCCTCATGCTGCTTCGAGCGAAATTCAAAACAAACAATTCCACTTTTTATTGGTAAGACGTAGTCTTTCCTACCCTTTATTCTATCGATTACAAATCAGGAGATGGTATCGCAGATAGTCCTCGGGTGAAGTTTAACAACACACGTATCAGTTCAAAGTTAAAGGCGGCTGCGTTTCGATAACCCTCAAAACAACAAACAGAAAAAAAACATTGTAAATTTCACCTTTAACATGAAGTGTATGGTCGACACCCAAATATTTCTCGTTATGCATAATTTCGTTGCATTAAAATAAAACTAACTGCTCAAGTTTCGAGTCGTTGCTGAAACGTTTTGCTTCCGGGGAATTTTCTCAGACGTTTTTCAACCACCCTCGGAACCAAAGCTCCACGTGATTTAAAAAAACACAATATTTTTCAGTACCGAAGCACAATAACAGATTTATCTATGGATGGTGGATTCGGAGGCGAATGTACCGTTGGGGGGGGGAGGGTCACAACAAGCAAGTAAACAAAATTATTTATTCAAAATAGGCTTCTTTTTAAATTTCTGGTCCTTTCCATTGATATGATTAACTTTTGTCAGATGTAAGAGATTACGGACTCTTGTTGATTCTGTTGTTCTTATTGTTTAAAATTAACCTACACAATGAGCTATCCGTGCTCTGCCCACCACTGGTATCGAAACTCGGATTTTAGCGTTTTTAGTCCGCATACATATAGCTGAGCCACTGGGGGGGTGTTGATTCTACAATCTCCATGAATACCTTGTATTCTGCGTTTAATTGTGTGAATGCTTTGATGCTTTCAGTCAATCTGATGTTGAAATTACCCAAAGACATTATCCTTCCATCTGAATGGCCTTCTTACAGGTTCAATCGTCTTATGAGACTTTAAATGCTAAATGTTCTCACGACCCCATCCCCTTAGAAATGCTACGTTTCTGAGTGCAATTTCGACAAGTTTCGTTTTCATGCAAAGCATTAATTACCTATGTTTTTTTCCCCATAATTGCAGTTACGTAAACAGTAACAAGTGTTGTTTATTTCAAACTAATGTTTAAACATTTGTTTTTATATTTGTTAGTGAATTTAGCAAAAAAATATTTGAATGATATTTGCGCTCGTTGTTCCTAATTTTGAACTTATAGATCAGAGGGAAGGCTGTTAGTCAGCCACGACTACTCTTTTATCAACCAAGAGTGGATTTGGCCATAACATTACAATTTCCCCATGGCTGAAAGGCCAAGGTTGTTTGATGACGGGATTCAAATCTTTAGGCCGCAGATTGCGAGTCAAGTGCCCAAACCTTCACACTATTCCAGACTTTGTATAAAGGAAATAAACAATTTTCTCCACCCAGTCCATACCCATTGGTCCCTAATGGTGAAGTGGAATTACGTCACCATAACAGCCATGAAGTTAATCACTGTTTTGTTGCAAGTATAAAACAAAGACATCCATCAAGAGAGACTCTGTTTAATTTTATGTTAACACAAAAACTCTACCGAACTTGAAAGCACAGCAAAGCTGAGAATAAAAAGAATGTACAGATGTAACTGAGACATCTTCGAACTAACTTCTATCCTGATACGAGAAGTAAAACAAGTTCTACGGAACTTGAAAGCACAGCAAAGCTGAGAATAAAAAGAATGTACAGATGTAACTGAGACATCTTCGAACTAACTTCTATCCTGATACGAGAAGTAAAACAATACACTTACACAATTACTCCAGATCCATCTGTCGGTAAGTTACGGACTTACAATGGTAAAATCCGAGGTTCAATTCCTTTTGGTGGAAAGAGTGTACATAACTCATTGTGTACCTCTGCACGACAACAGCTCCATTATGTTCGTGACTCACGGGAATAATAATACTTCTTCCTCCTTAATTATTTTCATTTTGACTCCCACAAAGAGTCAATCGATTAATTCCACCCACGTAGATTTTGTCTGTGAATACGGGTTTTTAAAGATTCAACCCATTACAAATAGTTATAAAAACAATTTTAAACATAATCATCACACTCACCACTGAAACCATTTGTCATGCTTGACAAATAGTATTTTGATCAATCATTACACCTCTTTACAAATATATCATGTATATCCAGAAAGCTATAAACAGTGACTATCTTTACTCATGTAACGTTGATCGTTTTAATATATTTGGTGAATTATTCAACATAATGCAGAGCAATATTAGTGTTTAGCAGTTAAAAACACTGAGAACATCACACCAGATGTGAAGTAACAACACGCAAGCTTACTCCGTGTTTCAGTCAAAGTAGTCTACCACATCAACTTATTCACTGTTTCAGTTACAGCTGTTTAAAAGGTCAGCTTGCTCTGTGTCTCAGTTACACATGTTTACTTCGTCAGCTTACTCTAGGTCTTCGTCATAGCTGTTTACCACATCAACATATTTTCTGTTTCAGTTACAGCTGTTTATCATATCAACTTATTCTCTGTTTCGGTTATAGCTGTTTCCCACGTCACCTTACTCTGTTTCAGTTTTTGCTGTTTACTACGTCAGCTTGTTTCAGTCATAGCTCTCTACCACATCAACTTATTCTATGTTTCAGTTATAGCTGTTTAAACGTCTGCTAACTCTGTATTTCAGTAATAGCTTTTTCTTACGTCAACTTACTCTATATTTCACTAACAGCTGTTTACCACGTCAGCTTACTCTATGTGTCAGTTACAGCTGTTTACTACGTTAGCTTACTCCATGTTTCAGTTACAGTTGTTTCTCACGTCAACTTACTCTAAGTTTCAGTTATAGCTGTTTCGGTCACAGCTGTCTACCACGTCATCATACTCTTTGTTTCAGTTCCAGGTGTACATGATGACGACAAAACATTTTTAGACACTTGAACTTCCTCCTGATGGCATCAAAACAAACATCCATTGGCATGTTCCAAGTATTACTTGGTGACATAAATATGCATCCAATGGCATGTTCTGACCGTCGCCATATTGTAGTCACATTACTCACCTATCTGAAGACACTAACATGTACTTTCGACCAAAAGTAATATGGTCTTGGCAAGAATTTTATAGTAAAATTATATTCCTTAAGTTATATTCAAGTCTTATGGCTAAAACTGAATTTTTTTCTCAGATGTAGTTGTGTTATTTGAGCAAATTCAATAACTTTGTCTTCCAGTGTCAAATTTTCACTCTTATTTTTATCTTATTAAAGTTCTGATTTGAAGGAATGCGAAAAAAATGCAGAAATACGATTTTTAAAGGTTGTTGTGGATTAAATATTTTAGTGCAAACTAAATAACACGCAGTGTTCGTAACTACCTGGCAATGGAATATTTCTCCAGCTGCTCCAGAAAAAGAATTTCAACATTAACCTGAATCTAAATTACAAAGACACTAAACCTAAACGGAAAAGCAAACCGAGCTGAAAGTATAAAAATAACAAAGCCTAAAATACGAAAACCAGTCAAGCTAGAAGTACAAAAACAAGAGAAGCTCAATCACTAGGTATGAAAAGATGAAAAATAAGAAAGTAATATGTATTCGAAAATGTAATTTATAGAAAACTTACAATCTTTATTATCTTTACTGCTAGATAATTCAACATTATCTAAACTGCTACTGCTACACCTTCACACACCGAATACCTGACCTTGTCTACCACTAAAGAAATTTATTTACTGCATGGGATGAGGTTAGTTATGTATTAGTTTTCATGCTCAGTTTTGGAAACAGCGGATTACACACAGTTTGGCAACTAATTAAAAATTCTATTTTTTGTTTCGTTTAAAAAGTATTTGAACATTTGACTGAATAGAAAGGATCTGCTGATTTTTCGTGTCTGTTTGTTTTGTATAGATATGAATGGTCTGACAAATCAAGTTGGAACCCCACGTCCCTCAGAGGACATCTTTTTTTTCCATCGCAGTGACCTCTGGTGGGTCTTCAATTATTATCTCATTCTTCCTCTTCCGCTGACTCTTGAACCTCAGGGACTTCTGGTTTCTCATTTGGACTCTGTGATCTAACAATGTTGTTTTTAGATGTTGTTGAATTTATTTCCTCTGTTAAATTATTGTAAAAACTAATAAAGCATTCTTCAAGAAAATTCAGTGGCTTTCTCGCACCTTTTTCTCCAGTAAAAATTAACCACACACTGCTAGAATGTCATGTTTAATATGGTAAGCTTCATGGGATATCAAGCTATTGTTGAGACGATTAGCTTAATATAAAAACACAGCGACCCGAAATATTTCAAAACATTGGTCGTAAATACAATACAAATCTCCAAAAGTAGTTTCTAGTTTCAACACAGAATAAACCATATTTCGTCTGTTAGTAAAAATGGCGCTTTATTTTTGATAATTCTTATTCTACTTAGTATGACAAACCAGGATTCGCTGACCGAATCGAATGCAGATATTTTTAACTACGTGATTAGGTTAATGAGAAAATTTAAGTTTCAGTTTTCCTTAAGATACAGAATCATTTCTTGAAGCCACAGCCAGAACAGCGGTAAGAAAACGGCTTTATAATGCTAACATCAAGGGTTCCATTACTCTTTGTGAGCTCAATAAATAACCAAATTTTACTGTGCTGAAAGGAAAATACATTCACTTCCTGAATGAATTTGAAATTGTTTTACAAATTACATTAAAATGCATCCTCTTTACGATCGATAGAACTATGTACAACATACCAAAGACACACAGTTAAGCCGAGTATAATTATAATGCATGTACGATATTTATAAAGGATTTTAACTCGTTTTGTAGCTCACTATATAATAACCTAAATTAATTTAGGTGTGAATAATACTGAGGAATTTTGAACAGATGAAAATGAGGTCCACAGTGACTACGTCACAGATTATGTTTTCAATTTTATTTTTGGTAAAATACACGAAATCAGAAAAAAAAAATTGATATAATACAGTTAATTTTACCAACAAAAATAAGAAATCATAAAAAAAACATTTATTCCGTCACAGAAATAAAAAAATGGCAAAAAACATTTGTTAAACAAAAATGTTACAAATAATACAAATGCAAAGATACAAAATTACACACAAATAAGCAATCGTAAAAAACATTTATTCCGTAACAGAAATCAAAAAGTGGCATAAATAAACATTTGTTAAACAAAAATGTTAAAAAAATACAAAATAATACAAATACAAAATTACCAACAAAAATAAGCAATCATAAAAAACATTTATTCCGTTACAGAAATCATAAAATGGCAAAAAGAAACATTACACAAAAATTTTACAAAAAATACAAAATACAATATAATACAAATACAAAATTACAAATACAAATAAGCAATTATAAAAAAACATTTATTCTGTTACAGAAATCAAAAAAATGTTACAAATAATACAAACACAAAATTACAGATAAAAAATACAAAACAAAAATTGGATCGCCATCTGCCGATAAGAATTAAATACTTCTGTAATTTCACAGGTAATTTCAAATGGGAACATTTAACACTTAAAAATAGCTCTCTTTACTTGGAGAAATTTATAAATTTTCAAATAATTCGTGTTTTAAAACTTATGTTCTTGGTTCTAATTTTGAAATATTTATTTTACATAAATCATTTTCAGTTTAGAACAAAACGACGAAACATACTTACCATAGCCAATGGGCTACTCTTTTACTGAAGAATTGTAGGATTGATCGTGACATTATAATGACCCCACCTCTGAAAGGGCGAACGTGTTTTGTGTGACGGAGATTAGAACCCGCGACCCTCAGATTACGAGTCGAATACTTAAACTACCGTATACATTTACACACGTGATATTATTACAAAAATATCAACAGCTCTAACTTTATTCACTGTCTGAAGTATTTTTCTTTGCGAAGTATTTAGATTTAAATTTAGTTTGGCAATTGGTTTTTCCGGGTCAGAATTGCTTGGTTATAATTTCGTTTAACTTCTTTGGTTCATCAAAAACATAAACATTTGTCTGCTCCACATTTTGGTGTGTAGTACTATAAGTATCGTGTTTTCTACTGAGCAGATCTGAGCTTGTTTTTAATGCCAATATGTTCTCAAGTATAAAGTCAAGTTTGTCCTTGTAAAAGAAAAGAAAGAATTTATTAGAATTAAGGACTTTTCATAACTGTTTAGTTTCTCACATTCCCTTAAGTTGTAAGTTAATCTAAACCTTCAGCCACAGTATTGTTTAACTTAACGTGGTTTTCACTTAAATTTGGTCGAACCATTATTATTTTATAACATTTATGTTTTAACTTTTAAGAAGATGGGCATTTGTTTGTTTGTTTTCATTTTTAGTGATAGTACAACTTACAGAGTAGAGGAAACACGTAACTAATGAGGATTCAATCAAAGTTTAACAGTACACGTGCATGTTCGACGCACCCATTTCCCTTGTTTTTTATGTTTTTATTTTGTAATTGCGTGATTGTTTGTTTCTGTGAATGTACATTTTTATCTTGGTAGTTCTTTAGACTTCATGTGGAGACCTAAGAGATGTTTAGTCACACTCTGTAACCAAGTATATCAGATATATCTAGTCAGTAGGCTTAACTGACTACTCAGTAGAATAAAACATTCTACGGAAAAAGCCTTAGGGGTCATAAGAGTGACTGTCAAATTTCACTATACGATTAGTCTATGATTCGGCGGAGGGTGGGTACGGTTTAATAGATGCCTTCCCTCTAATCTTCCTGGCCTGGAATCACCAGGTGATTAAGGCACTCCATTCGTAATCCGAGGGTAACAGGTTCGAATCCCCGTCACTCCAAAACATGCTCCCCCTTTCAGCCGTGGACTCGTTATAATGTGACCGTCAATCTCTCAATGTTTTGTTAAAAGAGCAGTCCAATAGTTTGCGGTGGGTGGTAATATTAAACGAGCTGCTCTCTTTCCAGGATTTCCGATGACTCTAGATAAAGATTTCAAAGTTTTCATAAAGATAAAATATTTATAATGTTTTATATACTTAAAATCATAAATAAATCTTAAAGGTTTTTGGATGTTCTAAATATTCATTATTTTTTTCTCTCAATAACCACCCTTTTTCTGCAAACAGTGAAAGAATGTAAAGATTCAACTGTTCATTTTCTATTTTATACTACGCATATGAGGTTGAACTAGCTGGTGGATGTTCCCTCCCCCACAAACACAATTTGTGTTTTACTTCTGCAAGTTCTTAAAAAACAAAACCTCCAACATTCTACATTATGAACCACCACATTCGAGTCCTAGAACTGGGTATTTGTTTAAGGGGCTAAATTTTTTTTTCATTTATGTACTTATAAAGAAAATGTACAATAAGACATTGTTCACAACAAAGCAATTGTCCCCATTGTAGTACAGTGAAGCAATACAATTAGATATTCTTCACAACAAAGCAATTGTCCCCATTGTGGTGTTATGAAACAATACATACAATCAGTCATTGTTGATAACAAACCATTCTCTTCCATTGCTTGCTTCAGTCTCCACTGGAGCTCCTCTTTCTCCATA
This sequence comes from Carcinoscorpius rotundicauda, assembly GCA_011833715.1. Lineage (NCBI taxonomy): Eukaryota > Metazoa > Arthropoda > Merostomata > Xiphosura > Limulidae > Carcinoscorpius > Carcinoscorpius rotundicauda. The sequence goes on along the minus strand of CM022399.1, from coordinate 80,487,928 downwards.
GATAATCGAGACTTCGACTTCACCTCTTTGTCAAACTCCTCCTCTAGCTGTAGTCTTTCTCTTTTTAACTGTCTGCAAGTTGAAATATGAAAGTCAACTTAATGAGACCACAGTTACTATCTAACGATTTTCTTGAACAAAGCAAAACAGATCTATATTGTTCTTTGTACAAGTTCATCTTATTTTATTCTTATTTTCATGACATATGTTGTCAGAAATAATATCTGACAACTGATGGATTATAAACCAGGTACAAATTATTTTAGTATAGAACTATTTGTGGTATGTCAGACAGCTGAAAATTCCCAGTTTAGAGCTAATGCTTAAACTAAGGGATTTTCAGCGATGGGACAAATATCATATCTTAATGTATAATGTGTAGTTTCAGAGCAAAACCTGTTTTATATTGGTGGCTGTGTTTTATGTTTCTGCAGATATAGTTTTATTAAAAACAAATAACCTCCACATGCATGCATTACATCATTTGATCCTTAAAGATGTGGTGTTTACATAGTTTGTGACAACATGACAAGTCTAGATAGTTGTTTGATTCTAATGATGAGCTGTCACGTTTACATAGTTCATAGTAACATGTTTATAATCAAAGTCATTGGTGGAATAAGTGTTCCATTTCTATACACACTTTTACAAAACACGTTTTGAACTGTGTTATGCTCGATTAAATTATGATCAGTTCTTTTATCAGATCAGACATCTTTGACTAGATTAGATGAAAGTTAGTAATTTGAGTTTGTACTATTAAGAGCTAATAAGTCAAGTTTACGATCTAATGTTTACTCATGAACAACTTAAGTGATTAAGTCATAAATACAGTTAACACTAATTTTATAGAAGTCACGAGAGTAATCATTGAAATTGCACCGTCTGTTGTAATCTTTAAAATTACACTGTCTGT